>JAOWBP010001760.1:1558518-1576274 GCA_028571105.1 Tragopan temminckii | reverse complement strand
CAATCAAAAATGATTTTGTTCTGCTTCTTATTCAAGAATCTAACAGGATTATTTACTATATGACTGTGGAATGCTGTCCTCTTAATATTAGTCACAAAATTGTCAATTTTTTTTCCTTTTTAAAAATCTGTGTCACAGTTAAAGGAAGAGGGAAGTGCCACTTGAGGAAATGGGCATACAGTTCTGCAATCATCTCTTATTCTAACGAGAGTCCAGAAAACCCTTTTATATTCCCCTCTCGCATTTGTATCTTGACCCAACATTTGATCCATATGAGGCCCTGCACTCTAATCTTCACTATCAGATTTTTCTCTGTTGCTTCCCAATATCGTTCACATTACATGCATTCCTCCCCTGCATTACATAAATCTTTGTCTTGTCTGCACAAAAAGAGACCTGTGTAGCTATAACCCACACACCCCAATCGCTCTTCTCCCTCTCCCCAGGTGGTTGCTGCAGAGCTCCGTGGCAGATTTGAAGAAATTAAGTAATGCATTCATAGACTTTTCTGTTTTGCAGAGGTAGTGAGCTGAAAACCATCAGAAAGATTCGTAGGTGAAAAAAGTCCTTCCCCTTAGCAATGCCTCCTTCATCTTAGATCTGAAAAGAGAACCTCTTTCACATCTGTTGGCTATCTGCAATATCATATTCCATATGATTTCTCCCCCTCCCCACACACACTGTTTGCATTTTGTTTTAAAATTATTTTTAGTTAATTAAAAATACAGTTGGCATTTTTTTTCCTGCGTCACAAATGAGAATGCTAGCATTTCATTTATAAAGTGATATGTGGTTCAACTTCTGCTCTTGATATTTTCAAGAGGCCAGTGATTAAAAAACCTATGTGGAATATGCTCTATTATTGCCCTCTCTAGGCTTGTCGCATAAAACCTTAAAGGTTCTGGTGCTAAATCCCCAAGGCAGCATTTTGATACATGCCAGATGTTTACTCATGGGAGAGATAAATGTTTAATAATTTTTGCTATTGTTACTGTTTTTACAATGTGTTATACTGCTATAGCTTGCTAAGGGTAAAGCTCTGTTTTGCTGAAGGAACAGGCATATAATAAGTAAGATGTTTACACTGCCATTGTTTTCGCTAGCAACATGGGAGATTTCAACCCGAAGCACAAGTAGCCCGAGTCCCTCAGAGCTGACAGAGGGCTTTAAATGGGCAACTTGAAATGTGATTGCGGGGAAGAAAGCTTGCTAAACCCTCCAGTTGGTTTTGAAAGTCTGAAACTTTGATCTCAAGGAACAACTTGGAAGCTATTCACACAGCTTGCAGTGTAAAGCAACAAGAAAAAAGGGCTGGGCCTGCTATGTTTCTCTGCCCAAGAGGAGTAGCACGAATCCCATTTGCCTGTGGTATTTGCATTTGTACCTCCAGTGTAATAAACCAATGCTCATCTCCCTGAATCAGAGATGTGCCATATATTTTTAAAAATAATATTATATACTTCAGTGAAATAGATGAAGTTGATCCCTGTTGAAATACTGATAATGTCAACAGAATTACTCTGGCTTTTGGAGCCAGTGGGAGCTGACAAGAAGGGGAAAATGGAAATCATCTGGATAGAGACTATAATGATAAGAGAATGTTGTGCATTCCAAGCACAAAGCATAAGGCATCCAGGAAGAGACTTGAAGGTTGGGTTTGTGTGTGTGTTTTTCATTCTGTCTTTCCAGATAAGCAAGAGGGCTGTAGTTTGTTTATTTTTCTTATCATACATAGGGAACCATAATTTCATACTGCTTTTCTTATTATCTTCTTCTCAGTCTCTTTTCTGTTGTGTATCATTGGGGAGAGAGTTTGACAATACAGATACTCTAATCAGAATGCATCTTAAGGCTTTCTCACTGGTGAGAACTGCCTTATGTGGGATAAATATATGCATATATATATGCATACACATATCTTTAAAAAGTTCTACATGTGTAGAAGCCCTAATATGCCTTACAAATAGGTATACATACGCTCCTTTATTGAGAGCAAAAATATTCAGTATTGAGAGCTATACTCGGTTTTGCTGCTGTTCAGGACGGGCACGTGAGATGGGATGTACCTTTCACATCTCAGTTCCACTCTGGTCTCTTTGAGGAGGAGGAGCATTTGGCTGCTGCTCATCTTTGCCAGCTGAATGACATTTTCTTTCATGCAGTCGATGTGCTCAGGGTGGCAGTTTAGTCATGGTCAGTGTCATGAGCCGTATGCCATCATCGACCAGCAGTCTGGGCTATCTTACCAGGGCTGTGCTTTCGAGTGGTGGTCTTTTTGCTGTTTTTTCTGGTGTTGGATGAAAACCAAGCTCAAAATCAAGTTCTAGAGCTATCTTCTAGTTCCACAGGTGTGAGCTCCTCATTTGTCCAAGTTTGTGAGTACAATGCAATCAGCAAACAGATACCATACAGCTAGCATTCAGATGGGCTGAAAGCTGCCTCTAGACTTCAGGAAGATGCTATGGTGGAACATCTTAGTGTGATTAGAGCTCTGTTGGACCCAAGGAAATGGCTTGTGTCAGACTTGGATAAAGTCTGGATTTCAGGTGCAGCCAAGAGGAACTCTGATCTGCAAATTCTGTCCCTTCTGTCATGTTTCAAGAACTATGAAGTAGTTAGTACAATGATGCAGTATTTTTTTCTATGAAGATCTTTAAAATCTTCCTGGGTAAATTAGTGGTTGGGGTAACTGGAGCTTGAAGAACACTGCTACTAGGATTTTACCTTCTCGTTTCTCCAGAAATACCCTGCATTTCCCTGTCCACTTTTCCCTCCTACAGAGGTGCATCCTGAGTGATACCTGAAGTCACTGAGTACAATTTTCCTTGCACGTCCCATATCAAGAAGGAGGAGGGGAAAGGCAACAGAAAATCTGTGTCTCAGGTGACTATATGAGTATGTTCTAGTTAGTTGGTGTGATCAGTTCTCATTTCAAAGAACGCCTACTGAAAAGTGACCTTCATTTAGTAGTCACGAGCATCCTCAGAAAAATCAGTTCCTTTAAAAAAAAGAAAAAAAAAGGCAGAATTTACCTCCCTTGTCTCTCTACTTGTCCTGAAGGGCAAGCAAGGTAACATGGAGCTGAGGATCCATCTAATTTAAGAAGGATGTTTGCTGAGCTCTTTCTCTCATGCACATGCACTCTTTCACTTATTCACCTTTCCCACTGCATTATCTTAATGAAATGAAGTAACATTCTACCCGTGCCCCCCTGCTCTGTTTTTCCAGTTCACCCTTGTCTAGAACTTGTAATTGCTTATTGCAGCATTTTTAGGCTCTAGATCCTCATTGTTTAGGCACCAAGGACCTAATTCTGTTGTCCTGAATAAGGATTGCAAAGTTGGATTCACGCCAAAATCAGGAAAGAGTTTGTGATTATAAAACTGTGTCACATATTTCTCTTAGACAAGTCAAGCTGATAAAAGGTCTTATTCTGTGAAATGACATCATTCTCAAAGGAGGTGGAAAAAAATAGGAATATAGGTCAGATTGCTTTCAGAATTAGTCTGATTTTTACATGAAGTGATTTTTACATCTTGTGGTAATCTGTAAATTTGTAAGGTTAGCATCCTGTGTAGTACACAAAGTAGTCTTTGAGAATTCTGAGAAATAAGAAGGTTTGAAGACTTAACTAAAAAACAGGGCAGTTTTTAACAAGCAGTGTGATGGGGATCCATTTGAAAAGGCCATCCAAGCCCAAAGTTTGAGCTAGCTAGTTAAATCTAGTTTTCCATTTTGCATATATCATAATGAGCAGATCAACTGTTAATAAATGAAAATATAAGAGATGGTGATGTCACTTGCAAGCTGTTAAAATTCTGATGAAATGCTCATTGAAGTAGTTTATCAGTATTTATCTGTCTTCAGAAAATAAAATATCAAGCTTTGTTTGTATGCCATAAGAGAGCCCTGGGCGTGTTTCTAATTCATCAATCCAACAAGCTTCAGATTCTTTCTATGCATACTGTATGAAATAAGTATTGCACTTGAGAAATTTCCTTTTGAATAGTTTAGCCCAATAATTTTCTGGCATGTTTTGATAGTTTTTTTCTTTTTTTTTTTTTTGTATCTCACTTCATGCTGTACTTTAGTATTGTTCTTGGCAACATGCTTTACCCTGGAAAGCATTTTTAATAGCTTCTAGAACTTGGCTGGCTGTTTTTTTCCAAAATGTTCATCTTAACTATAATCACAAAAAATTACTTAAAAAAGTCTTACTGCTTTTAAAAATTTGTTTTATTTCCCTCCGTATAAAATACTATGGGTCCTCAAGGCAGTTAATAGTAATGTTTAGACTCTGGGTAAGAAGAAAAGATTATTTTCCATAGATTGTTGGAGTTGGGGACATTTAGATCATAGCCTTATGTCCCTTACTCATGATAACAGTTTGTGTTATTGTGTTGGCAGAGAAGTTTGTACAGGGCATTTTCCACAAGCACAGATTATCCCAGAACAAAAGATAGTTAACATATTCAAAACATTGTCAATATGTTCTTCCCAATCCCTGATGTGTAAGCAGGATCACCATGCTAAACATCTTTTCAAAGTTATCCTTCCAGTCATTGATGCCTGAGTTACAGAATAAAAGTAGAGGTAGTCATTAATACAGTAGTAGTAACAATTGTATTTAATTATGGCTCTTGTTGAGTTTTAACATTATATCACACAAGTAATGCAAAGAAAATCCAGGGATTCTCAAAGTTAGACCCAGACCAGGCTACAGAGAGGACTCTTATTTACGCACTGTTATTCCTTTTCAGTGTTCAATGCAAAAGTGTTTCAGTGCAAAAGATGAACCATTACTACTGTTCTTTTTTTTTTTTTTTTTAACATACAAAATGTTCAAGATAAAATTATAGAAAACAATGCCCAGCTGTCTGTTTCTAAGGAGATAAGTTGAATGTCTACAAAACACAGCAGAACTGATTTCTGAACTTCCACATTCTGCTGCAGGGAACGGAGGAATGTCCTGACTTTGACAAAATGTAATTACGAATTTCTTAACTTTTCTGAGCACCTGGTTGGTCTTGAGATTCCATCCAGGCTCCTCGCTCTGCATTGGACATTGAGTCTGTTATGTCATGGAGGGGCTTTCTGAAAGAGGTTCTCTTTCAGAACCTCTTGCATTGTTGCCCAAGAGGAGGGAAGAAGCAGCAGGGGAAGCTGTTTGTCTTTGTGTGGTTATCTCCAGAGATCATTTTAAATGTAATACTTCTGAACTTACTCCTGCCATTTAATGTTATATTTCTTTTTAATCTGACCTCTGCAGTCATTATGGATTCAAATGCAAAAACCAGGTGGCTACTTAGAACCCCCAAATCACGAGAAGTGATGGTGAGTTCAGTGATCTGGTAGCTCCATCTTCAAATTGATGATCGTCTATGAGTTTTATATAAATGTGGCACCTTGCCTTCCCATTTATTCAAGTTCCTGAAATCCTTTATCTTTACACTTACATATTGGCTGTGAGGTTGAGTCCCTTGCAGTAGCAAAGAATGATGTAATGGACATCCAAAAGAGATTGCAGAGAGTAAAAGAAACAGGAACGTCTGTAGTTCAGGATTTGTAATTCACTTTCAGTGTTTGGATGCAGGAGAGCTGTATAAATGACTTGCAAAGATTTGGATTGTCAGTTAGTGCTTTACTGTTCTAAACATTTGCACCTAGCACCCTTTGTTTTGGTTTGCCTAAATATAGAAATGATTTCTATTATATGCAGTGTACGTGTTTTTTGGAACTCACAAGACAAAAGGCTGTGGAATCTAACATCCTTGGTGTTCTGGCTATAGCTATCAAACCATCAAACATTTAGGAGCTGATATACAACAGAGGGAGTAAAAGACATGTGTAGATTAATTCACATTTTTAAAGAATAGCATAATAATTGCTTCTTCTCTAATTCTTTTCTTGTGTTTCTTTTAGTTGCAGAGAGACAGGATTTTATATTTGTTAAACATGTTATAGGAAAATTACCTCTGTTTCTACCAAGCCTGAGTTGATAACTGCATTGTAATGTATCGTAGCATATGGAGTTCAGAACTGGCATTTCCTTCCTATGTTGAGATCTTTGTAATTATGTTAATTAATAAATAATAACTTCGGATAGAAAGAGAGAATAACAGCAGGAATGCAGTTGGTAGATACCATGGGGCTATTTCAGCTGGGAGAGCCTATATGTGGAACATTAAATTTATTTTAACATAACATTTTTTTGTGGATTTTTTTTTTTTTTTTTATAACTTACATATTTCTTCTGTGTATATACAATTAAGCACATGCATATAATAAAAAGCAATGCGTCTGAATTCTGCACACAGAATTAGGCAGGGAAGGGAGAGGAACTACAATAGATTGTGTGCTACAGAGCAACATAAATGGGTTGTGGTCTTAACATAGCTTCTCCTGATTACTGGTAAAAAACTAATTAGGTTTTGTCATTTATTCACTTGGAGTTTTGTCTCATTGAAACCTTGCTACTCTATTTAACCTAGTTCTAGTCTGCAAATATCTTCTGCCATGTTATGTTATGCTTTTTTTGCTTAAATTAACTCCTGAATAATACAGCATAGTACATACAGGAAAATGAAAAGTTTTCACATTTTTAATACAAGACTGATTTTATTATATTACTAGAGAAATAAGTTAGATTGCTCTTGCAGTCTCAATAAATCACACATGAAGTCTTCTTTTTTTCTAAATTAAATTTTTATTTAAATAAAAGTGTTATGTTTGTATTTGAACTGACAGCTAAATCTGATAATTAGAGTGCATGAAGTTGGCTTTGATTGGCATTGTAATTGGATTGTCATTGGGCTGAAAACCTATTATCTTTGGATCATGCCCCATGAAATCTGTTGAAGAAACTTTGCTGCCAGTCATTAAAGCCACCATCTTGGCTTACAAATTAGGTTTGAAAGGCTTTTTACCACTGGGAATGTAATTTAAACCACTGCAATTGCACTCCCATTAATTAAAATTATATTAAAATTATGGTTCATTTTCTAAATATTTTTTCATATTTTATTAGACATACTTATTACTAAATGCTTAACAAATTACACAGCAGAGCTAGTAAAATTATATTTTAAGATAATGCATCATTTCAGCACATGCTACTCAGCATTACTGGAATTAGCGTGTTCATCATTAAAGGATACACTATTTATGTTTTTCATTAATGTTTTTCACTAAAAATAAAATGTAAAACATTAAAAAAACCCACATTTCCACTGAAAATTATAATTAATGATAGTAACAAAGGCAGATGAAATCCATTGTGAAGTTAGGCTAGTTTATTAGACTTTTTCATAGGTATATTTTCTGCATACATCACAGATGAATGTAGTACTCTGTGCGGAGGCATTAATAAAACAACGTTATTCTTTTCCAAGTAACATGAATTGACAGTTAAGCTGTGATCCAAGTTGGTCATTCTCGCCATATAGATGTGAGACCAAAGTCAACATTCAGACATTGCACCCATAATGATGCCCCCTTCACAAAGACCCTCCCACTCTCTGAGGCTGAGGGAATAAGGAGAGAACTTAAGGAGGAATGTATTCCAGAGCCTTTCGACCAGGCCACCATTCAGCTGTGGGCTCACTGCTGGAACTGTTTGCTTGTTGTGGGCATGCAGCAGGTCTGGGGCACCATGCCTTCCTATTTCCTCCTCCCTCCAGAAATTCCACCACCAAGGGCCACTGTCTGTCGCTCAGCATTTAGAGCATAGTATTTCAGTTGGAGACAATGTTCACTTCTGCACAAAAGAAATATTTAATTTTAAAAATGAGGAGTCATATGAGCAGAACCTGCCAGGATGAATTCTAATGTATGGAGCAGGAGGTGGACTCCCTTTACCTTATTGGACTGGAAGTGACTTAGCCTACTGAAGAACTCCAAGGAACTCTAAGGAAAGGGAGGACAGTAGGAATAGAAGAGCCCTTAATGTGAAGACATTTTTCTTCTACAAATACTAGATGATCTTTTCAACGCAGAGCATTCTATGATTCTGTGATTCTATGCTACACTGAAGTTGTGATAGCTGTTAAGTAGGAGAGAAAACGTAGCAAACAATGTGAAAAACAGTGTGACAAGGGATGGAAGTGGTCGTTCTACAATCTGTGGAGTACAGCCCAAGCATAGCCTGCTGAAGAAGGGGAGAGGCCACGCAAAACAGGAGAAAGGGACGGAGTGTAGGTCCAGTAGCCATCCTCTGGTGTACCTCCCTCCCAGTATACTGATTAGTCATAGGCTAAGATATTGTTTGCTTCGAATACATGTGGTTATAGCTTTCACAAAATACATTTAATACATTTAATGAATTGTTTCGGTGCACCTGATCTGTGGCAGGGAAGCGTGCTGTAGTCACTGTCTTCTCCCTGGAAGAAACAAACCAGGAAACAGAATGGGACAACATCTCCTGCAATACTATCTCTTTTAATCTGATTTATCTAATTGTAACCTTTATATAAAATATGGATAACATTTCAAACTATATTTATTAAGCCTAAAGTTAATTCCTTCAGTATAGCAACATTTCCAAATATATTCCTGTAGAATTGAACCACAGAAAAAGTCAGATGAGAACATACATTCCAAGAGAAAAGTACCAAAATATCAGACTAGTGCTACATTTGTTTTAGAATGAGAGAAACATTTGAAATCTGTTTCCAAAAATTTTCTTCTGAATTACTATACTTTGCTATCCATACTATCATATATACTACTATCTTTTACTATATGGTAGCATTAGTGATAGATAAAGGTATCCTTTAGGACACCTCATTTTCTAAGGTGCTATCAGAAAACATGGAGCTCTCATCTAGCTGCAGCCCTGCCTTGGCTCTGCAGTAATCTTGCAGTACTACTTCGAGTTCTCTATGTAGATTTTTTTCTTCCTCCATGAAGTACTTTATCCAAAGAGCTACCTCATTGCTCAGCAAGTCAAGGCCTAGAAATTCTTTTCTTTTAAGGTTATGATTCCCCACTTGATAAACCACAGTGGGATTCCATCTGAAATCCCTAGAGTGCTTTACACTCCCCATGATACCCCTTTAGTCTGTGAAACCACTGAACTCCTTTAAAAGCAGCATTTTCAAATGAAGCATATATATTTAGACTTCAGCTGTTCCCATGTGAGAATTTACTCTGTGCTGCTTACTTTGTGCTGCTTAAATATTGTTCTATGTGTTAAGAAATTCTGTGTTTTTCTACTTAGGAGGACCTTAGTTATTTTGATCTATGTGGATCAGAAGTGAACTTCTATTTTACAAAGTGAGCATCAGAGCCGTGGGAAAGTAATTAAAAAAAAGAAAAACTCCAAGCTAGGTTTGGAACATTTCTCTCTGTTGGCTTTTCCATCAGGAGGAATGATGATGATGTCCTGAAAAATGAATAGTTAGTAATTTCAGAGTCATTATATAAATACAGTTGTTCACCCGACCTCCCTGTGCTTTGACTGACCTCTGTCATTAGGTCTTCCTATTTGACACAACCATGTGCACATGGATAATGCAGCTCTGGAGGATATTCCTTTGCATTCAGCTGATACGTTAGAATCTTCTTATAGTTTGTATTTTAATGTCAAAATATTCAATTTTAGAAGGCATTAGATAAAATGAGAGCCCTGCTAAGAAGAGGAACTAGTCTACAGGTCATCTTTTTCCTTCAACATCATCCTCATTGCTTGAGAAGAAGGTTCCTTAATGTTCTTTCTTTTTTTTTGTTTCCGTAAACATTTATCTGCTACTCAAAAGTGTCACCACCTCCATTTCCACAGCCAAGGCTGCCCTGTGGCTTTGAATCACCTCTGTCTCAAGAATGCACTGAATCCAGATTTTGCTTCTTTATTGTTGTCCATGTAGTAAGGATTATTACTTAAGAGGTGAGTTACAGACGTGTTTTTGAATGCAAGAAGTGACAGTTGCTTTTCTTTGCACTGAACTCATCAGCATATGTTACAGTCAGATTGAGATGAGGTGTAGGCTAAGGGAGACCTTGTGAGAAGCTGCTTCAATTGCAAGTGTTTCATGAACGAAAGTGAGGGGGCTCTTTGTGCTGGAACAGTGTCAAGGGGGAAAAGGCATGGGATATTGGGCTTCGAAGCCTCTGTGTAGCATTCTTGTGATTGTTATAAAATGCAAATTCCTGGAAATATTTCATTAAGTAGGACTTTGCAGTAGAGACCCACAATTGGTAGCCAGAGCACATGAATTTTTGATTGTAGTTGAAACAGTTAAAAGTATTTATTTTTCAGGGTAATTATTTGGGCATAGAAGTCTGTTAAATAGTAGTAGACTATTCCAGTACTTAATTAATTAATAAAGGAGAGCTGGCAAGATCAGAATGATTGGCAGATATTCCTGGAATGAAGAGTATAAAATGTAAAAATGGCAGGTTTCTGAATAAAAAGGAAGAAAAAAAAAAAAGCTTTAAAAATTGGTTTACTAATGTGGGTTTGAATGACAGTGACTCTGGCATTTCTTCTAAATTAAAAGCACTGTTTTTTCACTGTTGTTTAAGATGGGCACCAGTCACGCTGATTCTGAGCACTGCTGAACCAACTCCTCTGCTTCTGTAAGATACTGAGAAGTAGATCAAACTACTGGAGGTGGTTTAAGTGCATACAGATCCACTGAAGTTACTGACATTTTCATTTGGTTATTCAGTAGCTGTGTTTAACTCATTGAATCTCAAAATAAAGAAAAATTTGTTATTTCCTTACTTTTTGTTGAGGCCCGCTTTATCGCTTCTAGCAGAGGTTTCATTTTGTTACATCACAGCTAATTACCCCAGCTAACTTTCCAGTGAGATACTAACTTGTCACTTCATTTTTTCCCACATCTTAGTTTTTCTGTTCTGTATCTTGAAGAAATCTTTTCTCCCTAATCCACTGCCATAAACTATTAGTCTGCAATAAGCTCAGCAGTAGCCTGAAGCAGAATAAAAACTGTTATCTCACAAAAGAGAAATGTAATGGTGATTGGCAATGCTTTGGAAACCAGTCTCCCTGTTTTATGGGTCAGCTGTTTGACTTGCCTTAAAAGAAACCCAACCCTGAGCCCTGCTCGCCTCCTTTTCCCCCAGTCACTGAAGATAAGTGGCTCTTTCAAGGAGAGCTCCCTGTGAGGAGCTCCAGCCGCCATGAGGCCTCCCCTCAGCTCCTCTGGGCTTAGCAAACCCAGGGACCTCAGTGTTCCTCACACCTCTTGCCCTCCAAACCCTCCCCCAGCCTTGTAGCCCTCTGGATGCTCTCTAACAGTTTTACATCCTTCTTTTGTTGTGCTCCAGCCTGTACCCAGTACTAGAGGTGAGGCCGCTCCAGCTGGTCGTGTTCGTAAACACCGATGTGTGGAGCAGGCTGTGGTGGGGCAGGACACACTGTGTACAATCTGCCTGGGTTTCTGCAAAGAACAAGCAAGCACGTATAAAATCAACATGTTATTAATGCTTTCACCCCATATTTCGTCTCTCTCCCATGGGAGGGTTGTTTAATGCCAAATACCAGCAGTATTCCTGCTTAGAACTTCCGGATGCCATCACATAATAAGCAAAAATTATTAATAATCAAATTAAAACACTTAATCTGATTTAAAGGCACATTTTATTACCTCCTCTGCTGCTACTTTTTTTTCTCCCATTGAGTGTTACTTTTAGATTCTCTACATTAAGCTAATATTTACTCTTCCTGCCACAGAGAGCAGCCGAGTAAATAGGATTTTGTATAAGGAAGCTGCTGGAGTTAAACAAACAGGAAAGTGGCCAGTTGTAACCTTTGCTGTGAGCCCTAGCATCCCCCAAAGACCCAGAGCCCGTTTCTGCAGTCCACTGCAGCAATGCTGCCCGTGCCAGCACAGAGCCTGGGCAGATCCCTTCCCTGCCATGCTCTGATCTGTGTCCCCTGTTCAGTAGATTGGCCAGAGCTTCACATTTCTGGGAGCTACGACTGTTTGGGTAAGCTGCATATGTACCCTATGGATTGCTTCAACGTGTCTGCACCTCCTGAGTCTGAGGGCTTGTTTGGCTCATGGGGATCTATACAGCAATGGGCAAAATAGAGGGTCACATTTGTTCATTTGTTTTTCTGCTGAAAATGACAGAATTATGCAATGTGACTTTAACCCAGAAATCAATACTGGCTGCTTAACTAAAGAAACAAATCGTGGCTCTGATGGCCAATAACGAACTAATGGTTGCTTCTTTGTTCTTTCTTCTTCTGTTAAGCTATCTGCTAAAGGGCAAGGAAAAATGACAGAGTTGTGAGCCATAAAGAACTTCTTGGTCTCCTTTGTAGAAGCTCATCTTTTCATAGTCCTGTGCCAAAGCATGCGTGTACCTCGCACGCTAAATACAAAGAAACAAATACTAGAAAAAGACGTGTGCCTCAAGAAAGGAGAATGGAATGAATTTCTGATAAAAGTCAGACCAAAGGGGGATGATACATTGCATCATGTGTTTATTATTGCGAACATTTATAATGAAACCACTGGAAAACAGATGTGGTTGATGTGGTATTTTTTCTGTTTTTTGTTTTGTTTTGTTTTGTTTTGTTTTATAAAATCAAACACATTCCTTGTTAAATGGTGCTACCTGTAGTTACCTGTGCTTGAGCACAGGTAAGTCACAGCTACACTCCCAGCCACTGCTTCAGTACACACTGATTGTGACAGCAGGGCCATACGCAGGCAGGGCTTTGCACCCATCTTCTGCCTTCTGGAGGAGATACAGCAATTCACATTACATTGTGCAGTATCCTAAGTACTGAAAGCAGGTCTCTGAGAGCTGTCTCAGGTGTGCAGAGGAATGAAGAAGCCTGGTCTTTGCTTGACATGAGACTATTAGTGCTCGAAGTCATCAGGAAATGTGTTTCTTTGAGCAACTGAAAAGTCCCAAATTAGCTGATTATTTGGGAAATGCACACAGAAGCAGCTTTCCAGATTTCTGCAGTAGTATGCGTACAAAATATTCAATCTGTGTTAATTTGTTTACTTGAAGGTTGGGAGAAAAACATGAGACAGAAGAAGTTCGCAGCCCAATTATAACTTGTCATCAAAAAGTAGCAATAACCCTGTGTGGCATGTATTCATTTGCCCTGGGTTCTGGCAGTACCTGGGCATCCCCTTTTGTTCAGTGCTGAAAGATCAAATACGGCTTCCTGCAAGATAGCTGGAAATGTGAAAATCTGCAAAGAAAATGCACAATAATTTTCACCTGAGGCGTGAAGAGTATAACTCTAATATACAACAGAGCTGCAGGTCACATCTTCCTTCTTTCTCCCTCTCAGTCCATTTAAAACGACAGCATTTAGGTTTTCCATCTTTCTGTCTGTATTTCTTTACTCCTGCTGTCAACGATGCAGAATACTCGTGAACAAAATACATTAACGTGTTATTTTTTTTCTAGTTTTAAAACTGCACATGCGCAGTGAGTATCCAAAAATCAAAGCCTGTTAAAAGTGGCAGAAATATTTTTTCTAACAAACATCACAACAGAATTAAGTAACTACTTTGCCTGAAATTGCGTACATCAAGAAATGGAAGAAGAAGGGGAGAGAGTCCTCAGCATTCTTAAGATCTGTAGAGTTAAGCACAGGAGTGGGAGCCAGAAGATCTTGAATTACATCCCAGTGTCTGCCGCACACAGGATTAGTAATACTTTGCACTCACATTAGCACTTTGCCACTAAATAAAGTTTGGAAGTGACATTACAAACGGGAAAGGAGCGGCTTGGAGAAATGAAGTGACAAATCCAAATTGGCACAGCTAGTTAGTGTCAGAATCGGGATTACAGTAATTCTTGACAAGCCGTTTAACCTTCATGAGGTTCAATTTTTACACCTTTAAAATGAAGTAGATGATTTCCACAAAAAGCAAAATGTGAAAATGATACCCATGGGTGTAATTAAGTAAATACATTGTTCGGAAATTACTGCACCTCTTCTACAACCATAGAGATTAAGCAGGGTGTCTGTACAAGCTCATGCTTCTCCAGGAAAGTGCATCTCCTAAGGCTTCTTGTACAGAGAAACCAGATCCTGCAGAGCTTCGAGCTCAGAGCCCCAGACTGACTGCCAGTTTTCAGCCACTTCCATCAGCAAAACATGAAGCAAGATGGTTTTGAAGGAAGAGGCAGGCTGCTGAGAAGCAGGCATTGTGTTGGACATAACCAAACCAGAATTAATCAGTTGATTCAATTCAGACAGTGACTTAAAGCTTCAAGAATGTATTCCTGATTACCCAGAAGTTGCAGAATGCCTTGACATTGTCACTGACTTATCAGCTTACCCGCAAATCAGCCCAGAGTTCTGGCTAAAATGGAAATATCTGGCCAAGTCATATTGCTCACTTCCAGGAATCAGTTCCTGGAACGGAGACACCAAACTGACTATTTGCATGACCTTTTACCCTTCCATTTTTTTAAATAACAAGCTTGTCTACCTTCATTAATTAAAATCCCATCTTTCTACCTTGCATTAACACTGCAACTGGATGTATCCGGAGTGTTAGGTAAAAAACAAATCATGGTCAAAGTAATATTTTGTACCCAAAGAATGTCATATAGAATGCATCCTTTTTATATAGGCTGACACTATGTTTACTAGTCTTAATCTTCTGTAGGTTTTTTTTGTTGTTGTTTTGTTTTTTTTCCCTGTATTATTCATTGACCATGCTGTGAGCTTGTTTAGGAAGCTAACAGTAAGCAACAAGAAAGAGCTAACTGAAAATAAATAGATATGCTGTTTGTATATTTGTAGGCATAAAAGTAACCTGCGGCCCTGCGGCCATTCTCTTCCGTGTAAGCCAAAAAGTGTTTATCCATGTTCATCAAAACACTTTGCTGTATGCTTGAAAGCAAACATCCTCTTAGTATCTAGAGTCCTTAAAGGAAATATGTATGTAGAAATACATGTGAATGTCTATTTAAACCTAAATTTATAGTCAATGAGATGCTTGTTTTTGTGTTCAGGAGTAGAGTTTGGTCAATGTCAGCACTCAATTTGAAGTTAAAACCAAAAACTGCTTCTCTTTTAAGGAAGCTGTTCATCCAATTTTGTTTCCTCAGCTATCCTGGTACTGTTAGTTTACAGTTCTATAACAAGTGATTAAAAAAGAATTAAATAATTATTAGTATTGTTCAGAGAAGTTGCATTTTAATTCACATATCCTAAAATACACTAAAACTGTCCTGTACTTTTTATACCGGAGGACTCTGTATCTTAGCAAAACAAGCCGGTGTGCAGCAGGACATTTGTTATATTTACCAGGATGAACAACCAACTTAAGAATGGAAAAAAAATGAAGACTGCGCCTGTCACATTTAGGGAGAAATATGTTTTATTAACTTAGATGACTTTGGGAGGGAACATTTCTTTTCTTCTCTGCTTTTCTGGTCAGTCCATTGCAGCTGTGCCCCATGCAGCCCAGCAGGTTGCCCTGCACCAGTGCTACACACTGGTGTTCCTGCCAGGAGCCATGACCCAGGCAGATTCCAGCTTTGCTCTCCCTCTTTGGTTGGACCTAAGCAGCCCTCCACCTCTGATCAGAAGCTTTGGTTGATTGGAAGTAAGTATGGAAGAAATTAAATACGCTAATTAAAGGAACAGGGTGATGGCATTGAATTGTCACTTCGTGTAGTAGTGACTTTGTAGAGGTGATCATCGGTAAGATTAATTAGAACACTTCCAGGATGGTGTTTTGTGTGTAGAGCTGTTAAAATACTTGAGAGATTTGTAACAATGGTTACTTTCAGAAACTGAGTATTTGCTGGGAGATTCCATGGTATCTCGGACGCTGGAGGAGATCAGCTGGAAGTTCCTTGCCATAGTCTCCTGGAGGCTTTCCAAGCCCAATCTATACCCAGTATTTCAGCTATTATACAGCTCTAATTATCACTTGATTTTAATCCAGACACAAAGCAATGAACATTCAATAGCTCTATATTTTATTTCTTTATAACGGTGCTCAAGTGCAACATCCAGTAGTTCAGAGAGACCAAGGAACAAGTAGTCTGGCAGGGTTTTTATACAGAATACTGTGTAGTTTTTAGGATGCTGCATTGTCTTTTGGCAGTGTTTGAGCCTTCCGAGGTGCGTCATGCTGCTTTAGCCCAGTTGTCAGGCCAGGTACGCTTTCTACTTCATAAAATAATGCCTTTAGAAACAGTCTCTGTGAGTCTGGTCTCCTTTTCTTCTTACAGCTGGCGTAGCAAATAGGTGTGGGGCACCGTGCACAGGATTCATAGCACAGGGGAACCACAGCACAACATCTGTGATTGCTTTTTTCTTTTTTTTCCCTCTCTTTTATGAATGGAATATCTTTTGGGGCAACTCTGTTTTTAATACCCTGGGTTAAGAATGATTTATACAGGCCATTCTAAAGGTAGTATATCTTGAAATCTGAAACTACCTGAGGTGTACTGGCACAGCATAGTTTATTTCTCAGCACTGGAATTTGAGGAAAAAGAAATAGAAATCCTCTCTTACATTTTAACATGGAACGTTCCAGAGTAGGCATTAATTTAAAAACTGCACCTACTTTCATAGCCAAATGTGAAAAGCACTAGAAAACAATCTACAGATTTAGTAACAATCTACAAATGCATCCCAATGAAAATCAGCACAGTGACGTGTAAGAAAGCACTTTAATGCTTCAGTTCTGGCTGATCTTGCATTTGTACCTTCTTTTTCAAATATATTCCAAATTTTCCTTCTGAGGCTGATGGAGACTTCGGGTCCCCACTTGAGCTCTGCTATCAGATAGAGCTGCTCTAAGTATCTCCTCTACCAGACAGAGCCACCTGAGTTTGGGTCAGTGTGACTGTAGGTCCCTAAAGCAATGAGCACGTGGATCCTGTGGATGCCATCGGTCCCCTTTGGGATCTCCCATCTGCAGTTGGTAAAATTTTTCAGAAAAAGCAGCCCCATACACAAACAGTGCTGGGCCCCCTGTGTCTGCAGAGGGACTTTGCTTTTGGAAGGGAGATTTCTGGTGACCTACTGCATGTATTGACACTAGTAGGTTGGGAAGATGCTGATTTGATTAAAAACAAAAGCATATTTGGTTAAAAACAAAAGTTTTGATCTGAGCAAAAGCTATTTAAAAAGGCTAGACATTCCATTTGCTGTGAAACACCACTGTATAAAATGGGATTTTGGAGTATATTTTGGTGGTAAATTGCTATTGCACTGTACTTGTGAAATAATGATATTAGTGACAATTTCAAATCTATCTCCTGATGTACATTTTGAGCATCATGATATCCTCTTGTTTCCCATTTTTTACTGTTCAGGCCCTCCATAGAATATTATTGTCACTGCAGACCTTTTATCCAAGGACTGTTGATCACAGCACAAGAACTGTCATCCTATTTGCATTCTGTGGATGCATCATTATTCACAACATTTGATGTCC
Organism: Tragopan temminckii; assembly: GCA_028571105.1. Classification (NCBI taxonomy): domain Eukaryota; kingdom Metazoa; phylum Chordata; class Aves; order Galliformes; family Phasianidae; genus Tragopan; species Tragopan temminckii. The sequence goes on along the minus strand of JAOWBP010001760.1, from coordinate 1,558,866 downwards.
ATAAAACACATTAAAACTATTTCCTTGAGCAAAAATAATCAGCTCTCTGCTGTACATATCATTTGTATACTCAAATTGTAAAATGTAAATTGATATATAAGAAAATGGCCCATTAACTTTTTCATTAATGACAATAATACATTTTGTGCATCAGCAGTAGGAGGACCCTACATTCATTCTAGGGAACCTGAAGGATAAATGGAGACTTTGTATTTCATAAAAATGAAGGCTGTCACCAAGCACATTCTAGAGTTAAGGAAAAAAAGAAAGAGAGAAAGAAAGAGAGAAAGAGAAAGAGAGAAAGAGAGAAAGAGAAAGAGAGAACGAGAGAAAGAGAACGAGAGAAAG
>JAOWBP010001760.1:1542171-1558418 GCA_028571105.1 Tragopan temminckii | reverse complement strand
CTCTCTCGTGATATTTCCCTAACCTTCTCCATGACTATAAAATGACAAATTTTGTCTGATGAACGTTAGAAACTACTGAAAAACACCGGGAGAAAATTTCTAATTCTTTTTTTCTTTCTTTTTTTTTTTTTTCCCCCTCATTTATTTACTTTTTTAGAATAAGTGGACTCTATAATGTGCATGTGGCGTTCGCCTGAATAATGATTTATTCTCCTGTTCCATCTGCATATCTGATTTAATTATTCTCATAAAAAGGGAAGGCAAAGGAGAAGTTATCTTAACAAGTTAAATTTTAACTTGCAGAATAAGTATTTTCCCCCCGCTGCCCTTTCAAATAGTTCTTTCATATCCCCTGATGCACAGCAGGGGGAATGGCATTTGCCATCCTGCGACAAAACGAATTTGTGCTCCTGTGAATGTAAAGCTGGTCCAAATGTGAATTAGCTTGAGTTGTATTGTGTTTCTTATACTAATATAATATTGTTCTAGTGCTTGCCCCTGATTAAAGAAATACATAAATAAATAATTTATAATTTAATTAATAAGGTATAATATGCAAAGCACAGTAATTTCAAACAGCTTGTAATGTCTCTAATGCACTTTCAATTTTTTATTTTACATAAGGGCTATATTCATTATGTGGTTATGATAAACATACTAATGAATTTTATTACAGGAACAAATTTAAACATGTAAATGAGATCAAATAGTATTAAAATGCAAACGATGGTGAAACTTATTACAAACTAACCTTGCCAACATACATGGAGTGATGTTACGGAAAGGACTCCGGGAAGTTGCGTACTTGATAGAAAGTCAGCACAGTCCTCTTACAAAGTCACCGAACATAAGATTTTATGAACCCTTCGTTTTTAGTGTTGAATAAAGTCTCTTGAACAGAAAAAGTTAACTAGGACCCTGGGTTTACACGTAACTGGGTGACAATTAAAATCCCTTTTCTTGTTCCAGTGAACAGTAATCTGTGCATAATTACATTCAAATGAGATATTAGCATTTTTTGTGCTTACTCTTTGTTAATTGCAGAGTTCACTCACCATGGTAATGCTTTTGATAGAATCAAGCAACCTTATTGACCTGATGCTGCAAGGCATGTTTGGAAATTCTGCTGTATTCTTCTTTTTTTTATTATTATTATTTTTTTTTTATTTTGGCATTTTGTGGAGTCCTGCTGCTTTTATTACATTCCTGACACTTTTGTTAATAAATCATTGCAAAGTTAATGAAAATTGCATTCAGGCATATCCAAAATAATTGTGTCCTTTGTCATGCTAATAAATTGAAAGATGTTGATCCAATGGGTGAATGCATGCCCATTATGGTGAAGTTTGTGATATGTGTGCCTGTTGCGCTTGTAGTTTCTGACTTGGCATATCGTTCCGTGTAGAAATCTGTGAGGAAAACAAAAGTCAATATGTTTTATTTCAAAAGTTATGCAACCTGCCTCTTAATTATGCTGGAAAGTGGAGAAGGATTAAAATGTTTATATTGAGATGTACAAGTCACTGTATTATCTGCAGGAATCGGCAATTGCCTTACACCAGAATATATTCTGTGATGAAAACAATTAAATATCTCTTTCTTCTTGCCTTTTGAACTTTCATGCTTATTAAGCCCAGATAATAAATGATAGAAAAAAATTAAACCCTGCTTTCATACAGAGCTGTCGTGCGGGTGAAGGAAAATAATGTCACGGTTTTGCTTATTTTTTTGGAGGGGAGAGGGGTGGTAATTTTTGTTTTAATCTCCATTCCAGATAAAAGCTGGAATAGAAAAACGTAGACAGGATTAAATTCTTCATTTGCTTTCATTGTATTTTTAGGAGTGACTTCAGCTGCTCAATATCAATTATAAGTGTCACACTGATAAAAATTGATTTAGATTTTTGGTGCAGGTTATTTCTGTCATGTTTTGTATCCTAACTAAAAAATAAGGTTAAGACAAAATGTTGGGGAAATGATTAGCTGGAAAAATTGTATTTCATCATACAACATTTGAGTGAAAAAGATGTTGATACTCTGAAAACCATAGGTAATTTTAGTCAAGAGTATTTAATTTATGCACTGGCCCATCATGCTTGTTTTAGGTGGGTATTTATTCTGCTACTCAATCAAATCGCGTAGTTTCCATAACAACTGCCACATCAGATGTAACGTGCAGTATGCTGTTTGAATTAGTGGATGTTTGAAAGATGTGTTTTTGTTGTGTTTGAATACGTATTTCTCCTCTTATGTTTAAAAGAATGGTATATTGGTAAAGGCAGATAACGTATTTTTTTTTAAGTATTATTAACGTATATTTTTTTAAGTATTTTTTTACAGCTTACTGTATCATAAAGATGGACATGCAGTGTTTTAAAACAATGTCTGCAAAAATGAAAAAAAAATTGGCTCTTTAATGCGGTACTCTTTAAGGTACTCCTTTTTACACACGAAGCTCACTGACCTCAGTGGAGGTATGGGTATGCAATGAGGGTGAAAAACAGCTAAGAGAAGGCTTTATGTTTTGAGAATGTAAAAGATGTCTTTCAGAATGAGCTGGGAAAAGAGGTATGTGTTGTGGTATTGGCACCATCCTCAGAGAATTAGCGCTTGGGTAGAAGCTGTGACTTCAGAAAGTGAAAGGAAAGTTTCCTGAGAGCAGCAGTCAACAATAGTGTGATTTTTCTTCTGAATCATTTGACGAAGCATTTGGCCAGTGATGAAGAGTGGAGGTAGAATTAAGTGAGGCTGTAGTCTGATCCAGTTTTAGAGGTGCGTTTCAGACCTTTGCGTCCATCGCAATGTCATTTACTCCATTGACAGCACATTTATATATCTTAGAAATTATTAGGCAGTCAAAACAGAATGGTGAAGCAGCACAGTTTCAAAGCATGATGAAGGAAAGTCTCATCGCTCCGTTTTATTTGTGAACATTTTTTCCGTATGACAGAAACAGATGAGCTCCTTCCCATCTAAATAGCCTCTGTAAAGTTGCACATTGACTAGAAATAGATATCAAGTACTGCATGTGGATCAAGGTATTGACCAGGTCAGATCACCTGCCAAATTTAGACTGGGGAGGTCTAGATCAGCGAAGGGCAGTTTACAAAGCTCAACTTTCCCACTTGGAGTCCTTGCAAGGCATCAGAGAGAAGAGTGAGTGAGCTCAGAGGGCAGGCAGGTTCATCACCCTTCAGTACTCTCATTGGGGCAGTCTCCTTTCCTTCCTGCAGCTACTGCAGAGCTGCTGTGCACTGCTACCAGGCTCCATCGCTGCTTTGTGCATGTTGGCACACGCTGAATTAGTACTGCAAGACACAGTGCTTTGACCTCTTCACAACAATTCTCTGTGATTCTGACCTGACTATGAGATTCCGGCACAAGGTAAAACAATATGCCAGTCCTTGCCTGTGTTAGCTTGATTCCTAGACAGAGATTCACCATGGTGATAGTTGCTGAAAAACAGCAAATCCCTGCCATTTGTGCTTTTAAAGCAATGCTAACACTTCAGCAGATAGCGCTGTGATGTGTATCCTGAGAGCATTCACTGAGTCTGAATGAAGTGACAGTAAAATCCTAGCCTAGTATGAGAGGTTGCTGCGATTCTTTTCGAGCTGGAGTCCAACTGGTTTTTCTGAGTTTCTACTTGTTTCTTCTGTTGTTTTCTTCTATTCACGCAATAAAGTTGCTAGTGGCTGTTTTATGGTGGCTGAGTTCTTGGCAGTAGTATTTGTCCTTCTTTGCAGGGGCTCCAGTGAAATGTGTGCTCGGTGCCAGCTTTCTGTTAGCGGCTGGTTCATGGGAGTCGCTTCATCCTTACAGTAAGCCTGCCCACCAGCGTGTGTCAAAATGGGCAGCAAGACACACAGGGGCTGGCAGGTCCCTGAGTATATTTAATTGGACAGAATTTCTGTGGGTCAGGTCAGTCTTCACGCCTTATCCCATAAAATAATATTTATAAAAACAAGCCCCTTTCAAAAGTCTTTTTATAGCAGCAAATGCAGCTTTCTATAAGTAAGATCACCGTCAAGCTGCCTCCAGTGTGCATGCTTCCAGAATTGATAAGGTATTTTTTGTGTGATCATGTCGCATATAACATCACACGTACGATGTTTATGTCATGTTTATAAAGCTTATAGTTTGTTTGACAAAGTACTTATAACTCACAGTTTTCTAATGTGGAACTTGTAACTTTTATTCTGGAGGCATAATTCTGCTTAGACAACCCAGAAAGAAAAATTATGCACATAGAGACCTTTCTCCTTTTGTGGGGATAATTTGGGTGGGAAAAAAAAAAAAAAAAAAAAAAGCTCAATGTTTTTTAAAGAGACCAACATGAAAAAAATGATTGACTTTGGGATTTGATGTTTATTCCCTTTGAAAGCTTTTGCTGACAATTCCTGTTGCCCATATTGAGGAAAAAAAAAAATATTTCCAGGAAACACAGTTAATATTTCTTTCATGGCTGCTGTAGTTTTAGGTATGTTTACATAGGCTTACCTCTGTCAAGATAAGCTAATTCTGGGTCTCAGAAAACTCTGCTCCCTTTTCTTCATTGAGAATCTTATGTTAAAGATAGAAAAATGAACACGACTAATCCAGGAAAAATCTATCCTCAGAACACTTGCTAATGAGCCTTTAGGGGCTGATAATGACTTACTCTGTCTTAGTTCTGAAATCCCACTTTCTCTAATGCATATTCCAACAAGTACAGGTTTTGGTTTACTTCAATTTTAACAACCCAAGGGTTGGCTCAGCCTGTCTTGGCCAAGTGAACATCTGTCTGGGCTTGGATTAAGCGATGTCAGCAGCATAAAGGGAATCCTCTCACAGTGTTAGGGAAGGGGCCGAGAAGAAGAGGCTCCTTTCCGAGGCATTTGGGGGCACTTACGGGAAAGGCACTGAAGGTCTGTCCTCACTAGTCAAGGTCACTGAGTCTTGTTGATCAGCATAAACCTTGTCAGATGGTATCAGCACATCCTGCTGAGAATGATCACAGCAGGGGTAGAAGGTCGGGAGGAAGGAGAACTGAAGAACAAGGAACTTTTGAGCAAGAGATGGCAGCATTTTTTTCTCAATGGCAGAAGAAAATGAGAAGCCAGACTGCACTGAAAACAGAGTCTGAACCGACAGAAGGATTTCATTGTTCGGGAAGAGGACATCAACAATAACATTTAAATGGCTGCCACCTTGTACGAATGAGTCATGTGCTCTCAGTACCGAGTGTGAACAAAGTCAAAACTAAAACTTTCTTGGCAGACATAAAAAGCAAGGGGCAATTCATCATAACTTAGAAGAACTGTAGCATACAATGCAGATTTCTTTTGTTATTCATGCCTTAATTCATCATACATACAGTGGCTTACAGAAACAAATTGTTTTCTGTTCTGGTTTCTGATTCCTTCCTGCCCCCCTATTGCTACCCTGAATCCAGGACCTGGAATCCTAACTTACCTCTTCCCTCAGCTCACGTTAGTTGAGTTGGACTGAACTTAGTGTGCTAGAGCACACTGAATGATTTCTGCATGTCTGAGGAGGCCTTGACAAAGTTCTCCTTGTAACATATTGTTGAATCACCCTAGTCATGTGATAAAACTTAATTGCAAGCTTTCAGAAAAAAACAACTGCCCGTGCCCCGAGGCAGCAGCAGATGCCCCTGCTTTTTGTGAACGTGGAAAAGTCTACTCAATTGAGTGATGTTTCTGATGACCATTATTCAGAAAGAAAAAATGGCAAAAGTGAGGGTATATTCCTTTGGTCGGGAATCAAAAGAAAAGTTATGGTTTTGTAGTAGATTCAGTAATAATCTTAGATATTTAAAAGTGTCTTGCGGTTCCCTGCAAGTCCCTGTACTAAAAAGAAGCCGTGTCATGCTTGGAGGGAGTCCAAGACTATCATAAAAATAATCAAAATATATATCAGTTATTTTAAAATTCAGCGGAGAGAGTTAATAAAAAAGAATGCCAAATCTTCAGCACACTCTGTGTTGAGAAGAGTAAAGTAGATGAGCTGTAATATTCCTTCTCAGATGAGTATTTCTTAACTCCATGCTGGTGAGCATTCTGTGCAGCATGTGTGTGCAGGGAAGTCTAGTGAAGATGTTGTGCTGGAGTGCCTCTGCAACAGGATTCCTATCTATTTATTGAATGTTTTGTGGATGTCTGTAGCCCAAAGAATGGTAACATTTCAGACTAAAGGTGTTTTTTTTTGATTTCGTGTGAAGAATTCTAAAATTTAAGGGAAAAGAAAATTATTTCTTCAAATACATAAATCATATTCTTAAGTAAAACTAACTAGCACTTTGTAGGTCTTAAAAAGATTTTAACTCTCTATATTACCTCCCACTCTACAAACCTTTTTTCTTAAACATGGAAGTTCATATCAATGTACTTCTATCTTTCTTAGTAAACTCCTGTCCATAAAACACAGCAGTTCAATATTATTTCTAACCCGTAGTTCTGCATTTTCTTGGTGAAACGTGTGCTTCTTGTGAATCTGTGGATCCTAGATCATGTGCCTGTAGTCAAAGTAAATTCTTCCTAAGGACCATGATATCTTATTATCCAAGACAAAACAAACAAACAAACAACAAAAGCCATTTAAAAGCAGAAATCAAACGTGGAGTGGTAGAATCCGTTAGAATGAATACTTCTGAATAGAAATATTTTTAGATATTGAATGTGTTGATCCTTTGCTAGGTTGTCTTGTTGGAACTGTATGTTTTCTTTTCTAATTTCATCTTTATTTTGTGCTATCTCGGGATCATTTTCCTTCAGCCCCTTCCCCATACTTTCGTCTTTTTTTTAGCGTGGCTGGGACATTCAGGGCTTGCAGTTTGAGCCCAGAAGAGGCAAGTTGTTGCAGCCAGAGGAGCACCGACCCGCTGACTGCGGATGGCTGAAGTTTCTCTGTGGCTGTGCACAAAGGTGATGAGCTGCCAGCTCTGCATTGAGAAGCAAGGCTCAGTGGGGCAACACCTCAGGGCGCTGCCAGTTTTTTGTTTTGTAATTAACCATGGCATCAGATTCTCTTACTGGAGGGCACAGCAGAGGACACCTGATCTGTTGCAAACTGATGACAACACTAAAATGTAATTTCTGCCTAATTTCATGCTGTTACACGATAACTTTAAACTCTGCTTGCTGGTGAAACTTCCGTAATTGCACAGTTGTTTCGGTGAGGTTCTAAAGCTGTTAAGGGTGTGCTGCCGTTTTATGGGTCACCTGCAATAACCCCAATGTTATTTTACATATTTTGCTATGTGCAAATTACAGCAGGTGCACGTTATTTTCATTCTGATTGTCATGTACTTTGTGCCATGTCCTATAAAGCTTTACAGGTGTACTTCAGAAGTTAAGTAAGAGAAAAAAAATCTTTTTTTTTTGGAGTAGGCTTTTTTCTGGTTTTCTTTCAGTTTTGATTTGTCTCTGATCAGCATATTAATATCTGTAATTAAAACTTGAGAGATCCAAACCATATTCCAAAGGTTAGTTACATAAATTTTAACATTTCCAGATATTCTTTTGATGTTACTGAAGTTCGTGCAGCTATATTATGCACTCTGACATCCATGTCATGTCATGTTTGCTCAGCTGTTTCACTACTAGTCAAAACTAAAAGTTTTTTTTTTTTTTTTCCAGTTCTCTCTCTGCAGGGTCAGCCTGGCTTAAAGAAAATGAAGCTGTCTGCTTTCGGCTTATACATCATCACCAACAATAAACATGCCAAGTTCAGAACCTGCATTTTGTTATCTGACTATTGTTGATAGCAGAAAAAAGACAGCTTGATTTTCATTAGCAGGCTTGACCCTACAGGGCTAGGAGCAAGGGGAAAAAACATATTTTGACTTGAAGTAAACTGAGGAAACATGACATGGAAGTCAGAGAGGGACTATATACGCATCCCCGAGGTGTCATTTTTAACAAACCGTCTTCTTTCACTTGAGGAAATTATGAATAAACCACTGGAGAGACTCCTATAGCTGTCCAGTTGGCAAGGGCTAATATTTCTGCCTTTGAATTATGCATTATCCTTTGCTTTGTTTTTTTTTCTTTTTTTCCTTTGGTATCTGTTTGTCTTGCACTTCTTGGGAATAAGGATGAAAATATACATTTTTTGAGGGATGGAAATTCAGACTTCTACTGCTCATGTAACTCATTCTAAGAGAGCATTTTATAAGCTTATGTAGACTTGCCTTTTAAAAAATGGTTTAACTTTCTTTATCCAATGTAGATTCAGATAATAAGTCCTCCTTCACTCTCATTTCAAGACCAAGCGCTAGGCTGAAAGGATTATTTTTTTCTCTTACAATTACACTCTTTTTTTTCCCTCTCTCTCTTCCTATCTCTATGTATATAGTTTGTTATTTCTTTCCCCAGTTCCTGCCTATGTTTGTTACAGACTGGGGAGATGTTATAGAAACCCTTGATTTGGGCAGAGTACTGATTCAGAGCTGTGAGTAGGGAAATGTATCTATAATGTTGTTTCCTTCCCCCCTCTTCTGCTTTGGTGAAGCCTATTGCTGGGCGATCATGGAAGCTGCTGCTGCACTTCTACTTTTGGACACTGCTGAAGTTCCTTTCTCAGGGTGTTTGGGGAAATGAGGAATACTTGTATAAGAACAAAATTTGGCCCTGAATCTATAAAGCACTGTAACCCTGTTTGGGAAGTTATACCAACTGTTCTATAAAGCAGCCAGCGATGTGCTGTCAGTGCTGGATTTTATTTTAAAGCACAAGTCCAAAATAGAGACAGAATTCAAAGAAGACTTCAAGGGAGCAGAAGTTTTGCCAGAGCTTTCTAATGCAGTTTAGAATGGGTTGTGCTGCATCCCACCAGAAGCTGCAGCATTCGTCCCCTCTGTGCTCTGCTTTTGCTTCCTTGAAACATCTGCCCATCTAGTTTGGAGTGCTTCCTGCCCTGAGCAGAAAAATGGCTTTTCCTGTGCTTCCAGCGTGCTGGGATGAATGTGCTCGAATTTGTTCAGGTAGTAAAGGGCCTCTGCCTGATTCAGCAAGTCGTACATCAGTAACACACCTTGATTGTCTTTCCCTAGGTATGGCAGTGGCTCCAAACAGCAAAGTCAGCTCATGCACCTCCCATCCCATCCCATCCCATCCCATCCCATCCCATTGTTGCGATGCCTGCACAGCCAAGCAGGGTGTAGATTGAAATGCTTTTGCTCACTGTGAAAATAGGTGGCATCTAGTCCTTGGCAGCCCTCAGGCAGCACATTAGCAGACTTTCTGATCCAGGGGTTTATATCAGGTAAAGCTGAGCTCTCTGGAATGCTATTCAGCAAACTTGCTATTACAATGACACTGCCAGCTGTAATCTTCTTGGTTTTCATTTCAATTTTAGTGCCAAAAAGTTGACAAAGTCCAGATTGCAGCTTTGAAACTGCCAGGCAAGCTAATCCTGTATAATGTTGTAGAAGCATGGGGGTGCTTGGTAGTTGATAGATGATACTTGACATTTCTTAGCTTTATTCTGTTTTATTAAAGACAACTCTTTACATTTACTTGAAGGCAAACAGAGATCTCTAATTGTCATGTAGAAGAATTTACATGATAAGATGCTGTTAGTTATTGAAGTGATAAGAAGAATTTCAGTGCAATTATAGTTGAGATGGTACTAGAGAGTGGTGATATATTTTGTTTAACTTTCTCATATATTAAAAACACTGTCCTTGAGCATTTTTGTAGAAATTATGAAACTTTAGACTTCTAGAATGTGAGTTGTCATATGCTGAGGTTGTATAACAGTGTATGTCTCAACCAATAAATACTAACCAGCCAAATTCAGGAAGCCAAAGTGGTGTTTTAATGTTAGTGCCAGTGTTTCTCTGAATCGTGTAGGTTTGATGTTTGAGTGGTGGAGAAAAAATATAGATGCATAGTATTGCAAAAGTTTATAAATACTTAACTCTCTGAGTATAAAATGAAGCCTTTTCAGGGTGTTGGTGAGAATATTTTTTTTTTACATCTTTTTTCTTCCCAGCTATCTGCAAACCTTAAAGAAACATTCCTTTTCTATCATTTCTGTAACACAAACTATTTTACATCCATCTTTAATTGTACATTTTACTAAATAGTAATTGTTTCCTAACATAAAACAAGCAAAAACAGTTACTATCCTCAGAAATGCTGAAAAAGACTCCCATTTTTTCTTTGTGAGGAAAATATTCTCTATCAAAAAATGTCTTAAGGAACCACTATTTATTTTTACAATTATTAATTTTATTTTAGTAAAGGGAAACTTCCATTCACATCTTATCTCTTAAGCTGAATATGATGTGAGCTTCTGCATAGATTCATACAAGAGGCCCTTTATAAACACCTGATAAATTAAGTAATGCCAATTGTTCAAACTGAAGAAAACTGCAGAGACAAAGCATTTCGGTGTTAGAGGGAATGATTTCTTTTATCTCGAGTTTGTGGCACATTGTAGCAGCCTTGCAGGCTGGGCTGTCTCAAAGTTCCAGTGCCAATTCAGAAGGCAGTGGCTGTGATTTGGCAGAAGACAAGTAGAAAAAGCAGCAAGATGTCAGGAGTTGGGAGGGCAGCCTTCTTTTTTCCTAGTTTTTCACTTTAGCATCTAGAATAGTTTCTACCTCTTCTTATATACTTGTTTTTCAGGCCATGATTTTTTCTTTTCGACACTGACATGACCTAAACTTTAAGTCACCTACACAGGTGCCAGTATCAGATGTGAAAATCTGGGAGAAATTTAACTTTTGCCCCACAGAACACTTGAGTAATTAAATAATTTACTTTATTTAATTGAAATATATATATATATGTGTATAAAATTTAATTGAAATATGGGATTTCTCTTAGCTGTAAGACAAACATATTACCTTTATTTTCTTGAGAGAAACTATGGTTGAAAATGGTTATGTTAGTTTTATGTGTTGTATTTGTGAAATGTGTGATTATGACAGAGTATTTAAAGGCAAGCTCCATTCAGGTGAGAGGCCAGCTGTCCCCCATAGTGATGGGAGTCAAACTCCTTATTTTGGGATGTAGCATGAAGCAGCAGATGTTAGGGGTTACAAATACCTTCACGTGTTCATAGTCTTCACAGTGAAATTTGTTAATGTGCAAGTAGTTGATTAAGATACTACCTGTATCCTGGCATTAGAGTATATATTTTTGATTTCTTACTGCTAAGTTTGAGTACTTCGTGTTACTGGTTAGATGCTGTTGGCTTGTGGAGTAACTAGGTTTTGCCATTTGCCCCATGTGACTTTGACTATAACATCAGCTCAAAAATAGGGAATTAAAACCAAGAAAGAATAATTAAAAAAAAAAAAAAATAAGTCCTGTATTTGCTCTGACTGACTTGTCATTCTTGTCTTTTATTTTAATGTTTTTGCACTATTTCCCACTGAACTCCAGCTACAAAATGGCAAAAGGCCACTGAGAATTATTTAGTGATATTTCTGTTGTTGGGGTTACACGTTGTGTGAAATACAAGAACTACAAAGTTAGCATTGTTAATTCTTGTTTCTGTGTCATTGAAGACTGGAAACTGGACCAAAATTCCAAGTGTGGTACTCCTTACGTTTACATGCATAAGGGCTATGGCTCTATTGAAATCAGTCTTATTCTGTGTAACAAAAGTAGATGCAAACCATTTAGTTATAGAAGCTAAATATCATACGTATGTGACAATACGAGATAAACTGTTTTCTTTTGAGAAGGAAAGTCTTATTTTTATTTTTTTCTCTGCAGTGATGCTAACTAATAGGGTATGATTAATGTACATCAGAATTAGTGCTGCTAAATAATGCAAGTCATTTTAGTTAATTTTTCTTGCTGAGCATATCTTCAGCATGAGCAACTCTTAATCAAAGATGAGCATAACATGGAGAAATCAAAGTTGTAAGTTCATTTCACAATGGAGTTTGAGTGGTGATGTGATGACAGATTCAGTGCTCAAATTAATATTTAGGTTTTAAAGGTACATTCTATTCAGAATACTAGAATGGAGGTTTTCAGAAGTACTGTTTCCTCATTGTATTTATATCAAGGAAATTCTGCACAGATTAAATGTCCATTGGAAGTTCTGGACTTCAAATATGGAACCTTCAATATTTACATTTACAAATAAATAGCAAGCTTGTGCTTGCTGTGAATATACTACCCATGCTCTTCCTTCTTCCCACTCTGACCCTTGTTTCTTGACATACATTGTGACTGTAGAAATAAACCTGGTAAAAAAAATGTTGGATGTTGAATCCTCTTAAAGTAAATGACAATGAAAGGTCTATCTTCTATTTTTTGTTTTCACTTACAGTGTTTCAAGTCCTGCAGCTCCTACTGATTGTCTGCCAGCGTGGATACAAGATTCTCTCACTGTCAGAGACAAAATTTCATCTAATTCGTGGCTTCCATGGCATTTTTGAATGGTATCCCTGAACCCTAGATGATATACGTGCACAAACAGCAAATCCTAGAGGAAAAGGCAGATTTGCAATCTAAATACAGATGCTACAACAAACCAGTTGTGGTTGATTGTGGCATGTTGTAAGAATGCAAACAGCATTGTTTCCTTTGAATGAGCATAGTGTTTTGTTAATTTAAGCAATCCTTGCTGACTGGTTAAATGCTCTGAAGTTCTTGAGAAACCTTCATGAAAGCATGGTAAATTGGTTAGATGAGATTGGTTTAATTAAACGCTATGGCATCGAGAGCAAAAATAATTTGATGATGTGTTGGTGGAAACAGTAAAGGAATATAATCTTTGCAAGTTGTAGAATTCTACCATCTTTGAGGAGACTAGCCATGGGAAATGTTAAAATTTGACATAAAAACATTAGAGAGTGAACTAGGATGGTGACCTCACCTGTGCACATCCTATACAACTGTGAGCGGGAAGATGTTCATTGAAGTGAAGCTGCCAACATTGAAAATAAGCAGTGCTGTGTCTAGTAAGAAGCCTACGTGTGTAGAAATGCACATCCTATCTTGAGGAGTCCCCAGAGCTATGAATTTTCTTTTCTGATATTTGATAAATCTGATTTCATTTTTTCCTTTCCACCAGATATAGATACACATAGTCCAGTCTTTCTACAATCCCACTTTCTTCAGTAAACTACCAACGGTGTGGCAGAGCAGACCCACGACTGTTGTATTGACCTTTCTGCCAATAGATTTTTGTCTACTAATGTGTTGGTGGTGTGTAGTTAATTTTCACACCAGACTAAGATTTTAGTGCTCCGTCTTCAGCACTTGCTCTGAAGGGAAAGAGAAAATGGAAAAAAGAACAAAAGAGGAGTTCAGATTTTAATTCTCTGTAGGAATAAAAATATTTTTTATTTTTACTTTTATTTTTTATTTTCATTTTTATTATTTTTTTTCTTTGATGCCTAGTAAACTTATAAGTGTGAATACTTGGTTTAAAAATTATATTCTATGATTCTATGATTCTATATGTTAACGATTGTTTTTGACAGTGTACTTAGGATGTCTATGACTCTGTGATTGCCTGCTCTCTCAAGAGGCACTGGTACATCTTAAAATGGAAGCCAAGGCTGGTTGCATAGCTGGATAAAGGTTGGATAATTGTTTGATCAATGTTATTAAAAGCATAGTATCCCTGAACTAGAGTGTTCATTAATTGATGATATTTCTCTACCAGTATGGGACTATGCAAAACTGCCCTTCTGAAATACAGGATAGAAGGTAACAATTGATCTTAAAATAAACATTTAATCTAGAGCCTGTTTTGTGTCTATGTGGTAAAGCACATGAGAGAAAGAGAGCCCAAAGAGAAGTGAGAATTGGTGGATGGGCTGGGGAGGAAGCATGGCATGTTCTTGTAAACTGAGTTATCCCCAGAACTTGCCCAGAACGCTCATGTCTGCCTCTATGCTTAAACATCATCTATGCAGCACAGAAGCTACAGGTTCTGAAGAATACATCCCTTCTTCCAGCGTCCTGCTGCAAAAAGGGGCAATGTGGAGCCCAGAGATAATGATTTGTGGAAAGAATTTTTTCCAGCTAGGGTTAAGTCATTGCGTCCTGTTTTTGTCTTCATCTCCATTATTAATCAGATACCAAAAAAAGCTTGAAACAAATTCAAAGGAAAACGAATACAAGCTGTAGCATTGCTCTATCTTCCTTGTGACTCCCAGTAGGGTTTTCACTGCAACCTGCTCTGTCCTGAAAGCTGTGTTGAATTTTACGTTCTATTTCTCATAATTTCCCCAAAATAGGAGTTCTTTAGTATAACCTAAATGTAGGCTAACAGTAACTTTATAAACAGCAAACAAACAAAAGGAACAAAAAACCAAGACACTGGCTGCTGTTTCCTCCTGTAGAGTATAGCACTTGAAAAACAAAAGAAAGCCTATTTCATACATTGTTGTCTCTGCAAAATCCCTCCTACTTCTAGCTTGGCAGAAACACTAGGATAATTCTTTTTCTTTTACCAGTGAAGACAGTGGGAGTTCTAGTATTGACTTTTTGAGTCAAATGTAGTCCACTGCTTGTATTTCAGTACAAGCCTTATTCCAAGCTAAATAGCTCTCTGCAATTCACTAATGCATGTGTGACTTCTTTAGTTTCTTTGGGTTTTCCTACATCTAATGATGAAGCTTTGCAGAATAGCATGTCAATACTGGCAATGGGCAGGCATGAAATGTTGTAGTTATCAGCACAGCATGTAACATGTCCAACTGTAGGAATACGCTTTGCTAGTGGCAGGTAATGTATTGCATTACAGGAATTCATTCTCCTGCTTTGTTTCCTTCTTATTAATTAATTTTTGACAAATAAAAGACCTCATTTTTAGAAAGACCTCGTTTATTTCCTTAAGCTTATCTTCATATATATATATGCATATACGTATGTATATTCATTTTATTTATTTAGGAGTTCATACACACATGTATTTGTTCCTGAAGAAAGAAATATAGATCCTTTGTGTTTTCTTTTCTCTCTGTATTTCTTAATGTGAGTTTTTGTCTCCTGAAGCAGTAGTAAGTCAAGTGGATCAGTGAACAGTTCTGGTACTGAGTGACCATGGCCAATGTTTTCAGTAAAAAACCCGAACTTAGGTTCCTGTGTTAATACTACAGGTACTCATAACTTCAGCGGGGGTGGTGTATGTCCTACACTTTGGAAATCAGGTCACTGTTTAATGGTTTAAATATGAATAAGGTGCCTGAAGTTGAAAATTTTGGCTTTATTGAATTGCCTCGGGTCACAGAGCAAATCAATGGCAGAGTCAGCATTAGCACCCAAGTCTTTCCACAGTCAGGTTCAGTTTACTAGGCTGTAGCCAACACATAAATATGTCTGTATATTCCTCAATGTACATAATTAATTCAGTCCATAGTGTCTTAATGCTTAGCTTTTCTATACTGTGTCATGGCTGAAGGCAACATTGCATTTTCATTAACCCTCTGCAGCACTGCTGCTTGCTTCAGTCAGGTCACAACATCGGAGCTGAGAGCCAAACTTGTGCTCCTACTAAACAACATCTGCCATTTGCTGCTGCTTTTTCCCACAGGTATTTGACTTTATAAGGAAACTGAGATATTTATGTTAAAGAAGAGTTTGTATATTGGAGTGACAGATTCCAGCGAAGTGCAATACGCTGTGTGCTTCTCAACTAAGAGAAACCATAGTGTTCATTTTATAGGGAAGTGTTTGTTTAACTACTGGAGGTTATCCCAGTGGCAAGTTCATCCGTATTTGATAATAATGAAACATAAGTTTGATGTTTGCTTGAGTAAGATTGCCATCTGGTAAATAATATGTTTTGTGAGCGTTTATAACAATCATGGTTTAAGCCAAAATTGACTTATCATGATTGCTGCAAATAATACTGCAGTGTCCTGACTTAGCTTCATATTTTTTTCATTGTTGAATGGAGAAAATATATTTTGAGATCTTTTTGTATTTTTTACAGTATTTTGCGTAGTTTAAATCTTCATTTTCAAAAGCAATGATTATAGCTGATTACTGTCTGTACTGTAGCTCTAAAGAAGAAAAAGATTGTTTATATAATTGCAAGTATTGCTATTTAGGTTTTGCATTTAAGTTGCCTGTAGATTATTCCTTCTGATTTTTGGACTAGAAAGGCTTTGGAATTTGTTTTCGGATTTTTTTTTCCTAAACACTTTAGTTCCAATGAAGGAAAAAAAGTTCAGTACTTTTCTGTCTTGGGAAAGAGCCGTTGCACAGCGTGTGCCAGATCTGTATCATTCCAAGGCTGCCCAAGAATGTCATCTTCATA
>JAOWBP010001760.1:1482742-1542071 GCA_028571105.1 Tragopan temminckii | reverse complement strand
CAGGCTGGATGTGGCTCTGGGCAGCCTGGGCTGCTGGTTGGCGACCCTGCACATAGCAGGGGGTTGGAACTAGATGAGCATTGTGCTCCTTTTCAACCCAGGCCATTCTATGATTCTATGATTCTATTATTTATGAAGAAATTGCTACGTAATTCCACTTCTTATTACTGATATAGTAATAATATGATCTGTAATAACTGATATAATAATCATTTAAGGTGAATTCCTTTTAAAACCAGCCACTACGCTGAAAAATTTGAAGAGAAATAATCTGCCTAGTTTAGAAGAGTATCCTATTGCAACTAGTTTGTGATAGGTGTAAAATCAGTGTGTATTAATTAAATGAAAAATTATACTTCTCTAGTCTGCTGCAATATTGAAGTATTTTGGAGAGTTGTAGTTAAAAGTGATAAAGTTGACCACTTGGTCTGGTTTTCCATGGTGTCATGAAATGTACTGCCTTAGAACTCATGCAGTTAGTATTGTTGTGATTTAAAATTGTGTGAGCAGTAAACAAAATTTGGAGATGATATGCTGCTATCTAGAGTAATCAAGATTTTAAAAGTCCAAAGCAAAATTTTAGAAGCATCTGCTAAGGTGAAGTAAATTAACAGGATATTGAGAGAGATGATCCTTGGAAACACGTATTATAAGGCTATATTTTTTTCCATTAAATTCATTTCCAGATTCTGTAGTTTGCTTTCACTTCTTATGGAGATGTCTGTGTCATTGTGGACAGATCGATGGAAAATGCTCCCTGATAGGTTTGCCATTGAATCTCATCCAGCTGCCATTTAAGTCGGTGTCAATACTGCTGCTGATTTCAGTGGGCAATCATCAGGCTCTTAGCGGGATGGGATGAATATTACCAAAACACCATGCCAACAGCTCTGGCCTGTGTGGAATTTTGTGATCAATTTTGATCATCTCTTAAGATACACTAAGAAGGAAGTGTTCATGTTAGAATTGTTAGGAATACTGAAAGATCTTTGATTTAGGACAAACCAAAGAAACAAAGGAAATAGTTTCTGCAGACAAGGAAAGGAGAGGAGCACTTAGTGGCTTGAAATAGTTGAAGGATAGAGAGTAATAAGTTTGGGACATTCCTGTTCTGTGCTTTTTAGCATATCACCTCACTAGTAATAGAATCTGGAAAAGAGCAGAGTTAAAATAAAATGAAGTCTTGAAATAAGATGAAAGTACAAAGTGTTTCTGACTCTCCCCTTGCAGGGAGTCTACATAAATGTAGACTTTAGGCTTTTGAAGAGTACGTACCCATTTCCTAAGCAAAATCAAACAAACAAGGTCAGTCACTTGTCATAGTTAATGTCTTGATTACTTTTTAAGAGGTATGATTTTTTTTCCTTCAACTGAAAATTCTGTAACTCTATAAAGTAAGCAGCAATCTGACCTAAAGGTGCATTATCCACTGACTTGTGTAAGGTTTGAGCCAGTTCCCAAGATGCTCAAGTGTGCCAGCATGTTCTCATATTGCCCTATATTGTAGTGATAGAGAAAAATTCAGGAAGTTTTCTTCTGACATCACGTGCAGTTTGCAGCAAGTTTTACATATTTTTTTCCCATTCTTAATTCTTCTGATGCCCAGAGGTCTTGCTTCTCACCTCTTTCTCTTGTGAAAAACAGAAATAATTCATTTGAAATTAATGGAGTGCAGCAGTGTGCGAGTCTGGAGCTTTATGCTTTTCAAGGGTAGAGTCCCTCTGCTTGTGCTTGTTATTTGCTGCTGGCTTTATTAGCATATATTTGTCTACATTGAACTAATGTCTTGTCTTCTGCTCTGCCAGGCTTTTAGCATGAGTGTACTTCAGTCATTCTGAGTTTTATCCTGTTTCTTTTCATTGACTAACCTACCGGTTTTTCTATCTCTAATGTATCATGTCGTCGTACTGATTGTTCCTACTCTTCCTGACCTTGTAGATTAGCTTTTTATGTGTTAATCTATCAGATGCTTTTCTAAAGAGTGTGGAATATATTCTTGTACCTTCCACTGCAATCGATAATTCCTAATTCTTCTTAAAAAAGGGCTGAGGGCATTTTTTAGGCATGATGTCCCTTTGGTGAGCTGTGCCAGTGATTTCTCTTTCAGCTATACAAACTCTTAATAGCATTGTTTCCTGAAATAGTAGTGTTTTGAGAGTATGGCGCAGATGTGAAGTCAGGGCTTTCTATTGTCCTAGATAGCGGTTATCACCAACCTCTCTTCAGTCCAGCTCATACTTCCAAACAGGTTTTACATATACCTGCTAATGATCCCTCTATCTCTTCTGACATATCCTTCTGAGCTCTGAATTAATTCTATTCTTGGAGTTACGTCAACCTTCAGAGTTTCTAATTTCTTGATGAGCTGTTCTGGCGTGTTACAGATTTTCTTTGGTGTTTATTCTTCCTCCCCTAGGAAATTTATGTCTGATGCTGTAATCAGTCCTAGCCTTGTTTTATGGACAGTAAAATCGAGAGTTTGTTTTTAGCAGTTTCTCCTTTCTGTTAGTAAACTGCCATTTGCCATGTCATAGACACGCTTCTGTTTCTCTCAGTGACCTTATTCTCCTTACTTGCTTGAAAAGAAAAAAAAAAAAATCTTTATTTGCAATTTCCTCACTTTACGTGAACTTTTCCTTTCATTTTTCCCCTTTGTTTCCTTATCAGAACGTTATAGTCTTTTAACATCACACTAGAATCTTTCCAGTTGTTTTCTCTATGTTTTTTTTCCCTTAAATATGCCTTTTTTCCTTAAATTAATTTTCTTACCATTTCCTCTTCGCCTGCAAAAAAAAAAAAAAGAAAAAAAAATATATTTTTATATATATATATATATATATTTAACACACAACGTTCTCATGCTAGACAGCGCACATAACCTTCAGGCACGTAATAATTGACTTTCTGTACTTTCCATTTTCTCGGTCCTTTTCCCCCAGTGCTGTTTTCCATTCAGTCTCACCCACTGTTTCCGTAATTCTCTTTGCTGAATTCAGAGTTGTGATTTTTTTTCTGTGGATGTATTTTTGTTGCATTGTCATCTTAATTAAAACCGTAACTAGATTGTAGCTACTGCTGAATTGATTCCAATTATGTCCACTTCTGTTCACATTCTAGGTGAAGCAATAATTCCTGCTCTCATTCTTTTATATGTTGTTTCAAGAGACAATCCAGACTATAAAACACGCTTAAAAGCAGTTATAAAAGCTGTTTGATGAGCCAGGTTTTAACCTGTGGCGCAGTATTTATCTGAGGACAGGGCACGACACAGAAGCACAGATGCAGGCTACCAAAGGTGACACAGCACGAGTGCTCAGGTTCCAGCCCTTCTCCTTTGTGTCCCGGCGATGCTGTGCTTCCAGGTGGCCTGGGATGGGGCTCTCTGGCAATCCAGTCTTCAGAGGGTACACATCCTTCCAGAAGAAGTGGCAGAGGCAAAGGGATGCCCATATATCCCTTTGAAAGTGCGGGACATCCTTACAGTACCACTAATTGCTTTTAGCTGTCTTAGCTATGAAACAGTGCTTTGTAGAGTAGTTCATAGAAATCTGAAGTTGTATTTTAACAATAGGTCTCCAGCCTTGCTGACAGAAAAAGTAATTTATTTTGCGGTCTCTTCATGTATAATATAACACAATCACATACAGTAGATTCTGTCCTCAACTTGCTATACGGTGTTAATGACTGGCACTTAAATACTTTACAAATTGAATTGCGCTTGTATGAGAAACTGGATTGATAAAATAAATTATATATCTTATAGGTTTAGGTTTTGGTTCTGCAATTGTAGCTCTTACAAATTACCTAAACCCCTTTTTATATTGCGTTTCACATGGCTATATTTTACAACGACTCTAATAAAAAATTCTATACAAAAATAGTTTGATATTAATAGTAATCATTAAGAACTTGATAGATTCTTGTTAAGTATATTTGCAATACATTTAATCTTATTAAACTCAGCTCCAAGTTGTTTCTTCCAGATATTATAGGTCTTTATGAAGCTAGCAGTATGAAGAAGAGATTTCAACCATTTTTGGCCAAGAATTAGGTTTAGCTTAATGGATCAATTCTTTTCTTATTAAACTGAGTCTGACCAGTGCCAAGTAATACATTCAGCATTGATCTTTGTCTCACCCTGCTGTAGCGTGCGTTCTCTTTATGTACATGAAAAATAAGGTGCCAAGAATGAAAACAATGCCTGTATAATACAAATATAGAATTTTTCAGACTTCCATTCTGCTTATCCTTTCAGTTTGTTATTAATGTCTTGTTCAATGATTTCTGAAATGTATTTTTTAAAAGAACTTTTCTTTCCGTAAAGCATATTTCTCCTTTTCTGTAATTAACAAAAACCAAAATGAATAATAATAGAAGAAATTCATAGTCTACTGACATACATGAAAGTTTCCGTAGGGATATCTTGTTCATTTTTAGAAGGTTTTTATGCATCTAGTCAATTTTATATGTATGAAGGTTTTATATGTTGTTTACACAGTGAAGTTTAAATTCTCAATGAAGAAACCCTCCTTAACCCAAAGCGGTGCTGTCCTCAGCCGTCTTTATAAAAATCACTTGATGTAATCTGTAGACTGCAAATGGCATGAAACTAGAAATATATTACATGATAGTCCAGAGAATGGGAGAAGTTGAGGTGATCTCGGTGTTTCTGTTGAAACCCATTTTTGTGCACTTTACAGTGAAGAGATAATACCTTCCTGAAACCTGAAATTTCAGGTGAAGTGCGGATGGGAATTTCATGAGAACTTTGCCTTTTTGTTTAATTAGTAAAAAAAAAAAAATTGTGTTTATTACACTGAGATTCCATTAGGAGTCAGTTTACATTTATCAACACTCCTCAGGTTTTGTTTGCACTGTGTGCCTTTTGTAGTATGCTAATTGTGTGCAGTGGCCAGACTTGAAGTGAAGGTGTGAGTGTATGCAATGGCATACCGAAGTTAATTGTTGTATTATATCCAGAATTGCCCTTACAGAGCTGTGATTGCAAATAATAGTGAAATAAAATGACAGAAATGTGTGCACAAGAATGCCAAATCAGTATTTGTGGATTTCATCTTCTACTCGTATTTTAAATGATTTATACATGGCGTCTTGAAAAAATGATATATTTCTAAAATAGTCTAAGTATACCAAAGTGATTATTGGGCATATCCTGGACATATTACTGACCATAAAAACAAATGCTTTATTTGAGAATGAGGATGTAGGGCCTTTTTTTTTTTTTTTTTTTTTTTGTGTGTGTGTGTTTAAAATCGTGGTATTTGAAGGAATGAAGCTAACCTACACTGTGCTTGCCATTTATATCCAGTATATGTTATCAGATATGGAATCTAAGACCTTCTGCTACAAAATTAGACTTTTGCCTTTTGAATTAAATACGTGCTGCTTCGTGAACTTGAAGCTCCAAAGCAAAATATTTGCAATGCTTAGAGGGATCAGACACTCCATCCTGTAGAGGGCAATGGTACACACAGATGTAGAGTTAGACCAAACCCCTTAAGGAACTGAGACCTGTAAATCCTTCCAAAATCTTTAATGTGACATAGTCCTGATTATGAACTTGTGTGCTTGCTCTCATACAGTGTCCTCTGTGTTCTTTTAAAAGAACAACGTCTTCATGTCTAAGCTGCATGTAGTTCTACATCAATAAATTCTTGTGTCTTATTGTCACTAGCCATTCTAACCTGTACATCTCTGTTTTTAGGCATGGATATGGTATGGAGACAGCATTATTATCTATGGCAGCTGATCTCTAGATCAATACTGGTAAAGTATCCATGAAGGTTTTGTTGATTTGCTTGAGAAGGCTTGTTGAGGTATATAGGGAGGTCCTTTCGTGCGTCAGCTTCTTTTTCTCTGAGTGATGAATATTTCTTCCTAGGAGGGTAAAACAAGACAGCCTAAAAATTTGGCTAATAAATAGATGCCCACCACTCAAATTTGTGTATACCTATTCAACTCAAGTCTGTCTGGTTGCTCAAGCTTCGCAGATACAGGGATGTGAGTGAGGGCAAGGTAGCCATAGTTTATCCCAGCGATCTGTTCTTGCAAGCCACTCTCTTTCATACATCAAAATGACAGCTTTGCCTTCATTGCAGGTAAACATCTGCTTGCATTTTGTCAACAGAGTTCACATTTTCAGCTGTTTTGAATCAGTTGCTGTTGGCATAGCCTGGGCTACCCAAAGATAGCTCTTCCAAGTGCTGGGGGGACATTTGTTTTCTTTAGATTTGCTTCTGATTCTTTTCAGATTGTGCAGAAGTAGCATAGTTTCAGGCAGAATGGATGTCCTGGGATCTCCCATTGACTTTACATTTTTCATTTATTTCAGCTCATCATTGTTTCAGTTTTCCTCACTCCTGTTCTAAACAAGTCTCTCTTCATTTCTGTTCCCAGCAATATGTTTTCTAGAGGCAAAGACTTTTTGCTCTCTCTCTGATAAAGGCCTTGTCACAAGAGTTCCTGTTAGTGTTTTTGTCTGTATGTCTGTCATTTTGTTGTCTTGTAGCATATTTCTAGAAATATCTATATTTATATCTAATATATCTAGAAATTTCAGAAATAGGACAGAGAGGATGATTTCGCCATGCTCACTGAATGCAATATACACGGTGTTAGTAAAAGAAGACATCCTTTCTTTTTTGGGATTTGTATATGTCCATAAATCCTATTTAGCAACATAGCCTTCAGCTGGTTTGTAGAAAATTAGCATGTTTTTTGGCTGTCAGAAAGAGACCAGGAATTGTATGTTCTTGCATTGTAAATGTAATTTCCTTACTCTAGCCAGTGAGTGCTTGCAATACTTTTTGCAATGTTTCTCCTCAGCTAGTTAATCTACCTGAAACAACAAGTCTACCAATAGGAAAAAAAAAAAAAGAAAAAAGAAAAAAGAAAAAAATCAAAACCACAAAACTTGAAAATCCTTATATTAATAAAAGACAGGAGGAAAAGAGAGTTGGTCAATTAATAAATAATAATTAGCTCAGGAGACCCCAGCGTTGGGCCTGGAAGAGATCCTAACCTGACTGCCATGTGATGTTTCCGGGATAGAAACTTCAAAGGTCTCCTGTAAGTCAGAAGCAAACTGCAGCAACTGTGCTTTGCCATCTCCACTACTAGCTCTGGGGTACACACGTGTAGTTTGAAAGTAAGAAGACAATGAACTATTGTTTTGAGTAATTAAACCTTGAGGGTGTTTCTATTTCTATGCTCTTTAACCTCATCTGTCTACACTGCAGTGTCTTCCTAATGTTTTATGTTCATGTGAGACTGTAGAACAGCATTATTTTGTTCTGCAATATGGAAGTTGTAGGCATTTCAGCAGGAATTTGATGCAAAAATCTGGGACTGAGTCAGATTTAAATGGCTTTGCTTCTAAAACAGTTACTGTCTGCCTTCAAACAAATATACAATGTGATGCTATGTTTCAAAATCTGCAAATCTGTTGAAAGAGGATACATTTCAAGTGTGTAGTGATAGTGCCTTAAGAACAGGTAAAAATCTAACCAAGATTTCACAGATTCCTAGGCATTGTTAAAGATCTTCCATTTGCTGCTCTGCAGAACTTCAGTGTTTTTCTGCTTTGCTTTATCTAAGGCTTTCTTTTTTAAATACAATCAGTCTATCAAGCTCATAGTACATATGGCTTAAAACTCAAAATTGTATTTAGATACAAAATTTTATGCAAATGAACGAACTGCTAGAAACCAATAATGTTTTTGTGTGTAAACAACAAAAACAACCTTTTTTCACTAACTCCTTTATTTCCTAACCAAACATTCAACTTGCTGTGATATTTCTTAATTTTTTTCCTGTTTGTGTGTGCGTCTAATGGGTAAAAATACATGATTAAATCAACAAATGTCTAATCCATGTGGCAGTACTGTAGTGCTGTTGGTTACAGAGAGTTTTCAGCCTTAACAATGAAAGGAGTCTTTCTGTCTTTTTAGTGTGCTCTTATTGCTAGCAGAAATGTCTATCCCAAACACTTAGACACTTCTTTCTTGCTTATATTTATAGATGTCTGTACTCACATATGTGTACATTAGTACATACCAGCTATATGTCTGTTTTGAGTTGTGGTCACGTTCTAGTTACTATGACACAATCACATCTCCTAACTTGCTTATGGACACTCAACCAACTTTAAACAAAGAGGTATGCATCCTCAGAAGAAGCAGTGGTACAAATATCTGGGGAATATCACAGCATCTTCTGTAATGAGCTGGGGAGAAAGCCCAGTGGGTTTGAAAACATTGCTTTTGAGGCTTCATCAGCAAATTAACCTGCTCGTTATGGTGAGGTATACTGTACCTGGTCCTTCAAGAAAAAAAATTAATTGCTTGTGAAATTCTTCTAATCCGTATATCGTACTCACTGCAATTCAAGGGAGTTTGATCTGACAGAGGAATTTAGGCCAGCCAGAATTTAAAATCACTGCAGATTCCAAGGCTGGATTTTTTCATATAAATGTTTAAATGAAATTTCCACATTAAACACTTTAAAAGTAAATTCACAGTCATATTTTTTACTAGTTATTGACTTTGAGGAAGACAGCGATTTTTAAGAAACCCAATTTTTGAAAGAGAAGTATAAATAAATGGTTATCCCCAAATTAGTGCTTTGTTATTGGTGTTTTGTGGGTTTTGATTTTCTTGTAGCACCATCATTGTGTAAATGCAGAAAAATGCTGATTCTGCCCTAATAGGTACAGACCAAGAAAATAAAAACACGGTTATTCATACTGTTCTACTTCCAGGCACCAGACTCCTGGCCAGGCTCAGGAGTCTTTCTGTGAGCCCTGCCGGCAGCTTGCTGCACATCCCTGCTGTGCTGCAGATTTTACTCAAAATTACTCAATAATAGGAACAATGCAAGTAATGAACATTGCAGCTTGTTGTGTAGCCCTTCTTTTTATCTGGGTTTCTCTCAGTCTGTCGACAGGCTCAGAGACTATCCCTTGACCTGTCTAAAATACAATTAATTTTTAAAATATCACAGGGCTAGTTGAGCGAATCCTGAACTCAGATTGGTAGGAAATTAATTATTAGTCACAAGGGGACAGCTTCTCTTCCTACTCTGCTACGTAGGTACGTAAGGAAAAAGGAACAAAGGAAAGATCACTGTTACCTTGAATTGATGGTTTAACTGATTGTGATCAATTCTGAGGTGCTTACTGCTTATGTGAGTGCTCTTTAGGGTGACTTCATTATCTGAACATATGTACTAGATTACAGCAAAAGGTTATG
Organism: Tragopan temminckii; assembly: GCA_028571105.1. Classification (NCBI taxonomy): domain Eukaryota; kingdom Metazoa; phylum Chordata; class Aves; order Galliformes; family Phasianidae; genus Tragopan; species Tragopan temminckii. The sequence continues at coordinate 1,532,802 of JAOWBP010001760.1, read as the reverse complement.
CCTGAAATCAGTGTCAGGATCAAGTGTACACATATGAGAAGCTCAGTACATTAAGAAATAGATGTGAATAATTCCTGGACCTGAAGGAAAACGTAAGATACTGCAGTAATAATAACTGCAGAGTGGTTGATGTGTGTCAAGGTAACTGCAGGAATGAAGCTGGAGTGTTGTGTGTCATAATCAGCATGCTATGTGTAAATGTAAATTATCCACCGTATGTTCTTGTGCAGCCTTACCCACTTTCCCCATGTAAAGTAAGGTATTTTTAACAAGTTCTGTTAGCAGTTCAGCAGGCCAGAACCAGCTGCCCCGCACTGCCAGTCCGAAGGCCCCCAGTCTGTGCAATGGAGCAATGGGAACTGAGAGAGAGCTGACATCTTTGGCCCGTTCAGCTCCTTGCTTCCCTCCAGAGAGCCATTAAAAGTGTTGTCAGGTGTGGTGATGATGATAAATAATAATGGCAAACATACATTAGGAATTGGACCTAGAACTACCAAATTCAGTTTGTATAGACTAACAAATGGCCATTAGACATTAAGGACCTATGTTTGATCCTGCAAAACCACTTCCATTTTGAGATGCCAAGGGTAATAAATAAGACCGCAGAAGGCTTCTGAAAGTCAATAAGATTGGACTTCATTATGTCAATAAGAAGGGAAATGTTTAGCCTTCACAAAAAATACCACGCTGTCTGTGTTAGACGTCTAGTTCAAGTGTGCTTGCTACACAAGAAGACTTTTTACACAAGAAGAAGTCTCTCAGGTACCTGGGCTTAACAAATCCAGAATATCTGGTGCAGGTGCAGGTGGTGAGTAACCGGAGTGTACGAGGGACCACCGAGGCACTTGGGGCCAACCTTACCAAGCTGCTGCACTTGGGCTCTTCTCAGTACGCAGTGAAGCATGTTGCGTAAAGCCAATGGAGCTTTGCCTGTGAACGTGGGTGTTGTATTCTACCCATTTCAGGGACAAAGGAGTGAATTTGTCCCAGAAACAAACACATGATTTCTGCTTAATTTCCATAGTCAAATGAGTTTTGAGAGTAATTTCATGCTGTGCATGAAAAATACAGTTTGCAAAACCAGCATGTATGATCAAATGCATAGGCTTGCAAAGAGATCATGCTTGTGAGCTGAAACTTACCGTACAAATAGAGGGTGATCACATGCCTCATTCCTTTGTCTAGCATTTAAATACAAGAAAATATACAAAATAGTACAAATAGAGAAAATAGAACGTATTTTTCCTTACAAGCACAGAGGGCACGGTGTCCTATCCTAACTATGCTGGACATGTACAACCCATCCATGTGAGTCTGAACACCTGAAGATGTTCTGCATGTGGAAGGCAGAAAACCTACCACTGAGGGACATTAACAGCAGAATACTGAGCACAATCCTTAGGCAAAGTGCCACAGTCCATGTAGATGATGTCACCTGTGCTTTTCTTACTTCCCTATTGTTTCACATCGCATTGCTGACTTTTTGGAACACACCTAAATGTTTGCATGCGTGTGTATGCAGTGTGTCATAGGTGAAAGTTTGTTCTTCAAGGCACTTGAGAGACTTTACATGCTGAAAGAAAACGTGACTTGCTGCACACTTCATTTTGAATGCAGCAACAAAATGGGTATTATTTCGTATTGGTCAGGCGAGGCACACCACACTTAGAATGGCACAAGCCTTTCTCACAGAGGCTCACCATTGGAGAGCCATAACCTTTTTGTGGGGCCATCTGCATTCCTGATTGTCAGTGGCCCTGAAGAACATAAATTATTATAAGATGCATCTCTTTTTAGCTTTTTATATGACCAATTGTTACAGAGGAGATTTTTAATAGACAAACAGTATGTGTTTAATAAAGCACATTTTAGTCTTTTCCCTATTTACCCTATTTAAAAACCAAAAGATAAATGAACAATTTGTTAATTCAAAAAACTGCTTATAACATGAACATTTAAACAACTATATAACTGCAAGCATACCATTAAAAGAAGTTCAACAATTTAAAAACAATTACAAATCACTTAAAATAGTCATCTAATGTATTCTTAAAGGCAAATACAGATTGTATATTTTTCAAATGGATGGAAGAACTATTCCAACCACTTGGTGTCTGAGAAGCAAATGACTGATTGCTTTTCTGGTATTAGACTAGGGGACTGCAAACATTAAAAAAATCACTAGACCTTGAATTATATCAAAATATAATTGGAATAAAATAATTCAGGAGATAATTCAGTCTTGCTACTAATGTCGTTTACACAGATAGCAAAGCTAATATTTTTTCCTTTGTTGTAGACTTAGCCAGGTTAACTCTGTGGGTGCCAGCCTGACCCTCTGCACTACGGGTGGTTTGTAATTACAGGCCAGCTTCTGGTTGGAATTTTTTCCCCATAACATATACTGCATTCCTGGAAGTCTGTGCTGTGACATTCAGAAGAATAATGCCTATCCTGCAACACTCAGAAGGAAATGTTCTAACATTCTGAGGGATTTAAAAGTCTAAACAAACACATGGTATGAGTTTCCAAAGCACCAAAGAAATTGTAGTTGCTAAAATACCTTTGAAAACCAAGTATTTATTAATTGGAGTAATTCCGAATCATTCCTTTAAGGTAATGGAGGTGTTTTATGGAGAAATTCTGAAGCAAATAAGGGTGACAGTTAGCCCTGCAGATTATGTATTATTCTGGATATACACTTTACTTTTTGAGCACTGTTTCTATATTCTGCTTTCTATATCTAAGCCTTGCCATGATCAAATCTGATTAATATCTGGCCCGATAATAGAAAAAACTGAAGTAAGCTTAGAAAGCAAAAATAACTACCAACCTTTTCAAATGTGACTCATCATTCAGTCTTTGTGCTGATTTGACCTGGGAAGGCTTAAGTTTCAGAGTGTGCTAAGCTATGTGCAAAGCTGCTTTTGGAAATTCACATCCCTTTGAGGAGCTCCAAGTCAGGAACATAAACTGTGATGGCTAGTTACTTTTGGAAGCTGGCTAGCATATAAAGAACTTCCAGTCAGCAATTTTCCATGCCTGAAGTGTAAGCAGATGAATAGAAGTTGTTGTAAGCCTGAACTATTTACTCACCCTGGTCCTTGCTGAAGTCACCTAGAAATCAGTGAAGGCATATCGACATCATAGGAGGCCAAGGTTTGAAACCAACATGTATGTGCTGTATGCCAGCACACATATAGGCCCAAACCCTGCCAGCAGTATGCTGTTCTCACTCTGATAATAATTACTGTTGGTTATGGTGGTGTCTGCTGCAAGATTTGTTCTGTTACTGGTTGTAGACGGGACTCGAGGCCTGCTGTTATCGCAGTGAAACTTGCAATATTCAGAAGCAGGAGAAGCATTGTGCTTCCAACTGCTTTTCACTTCAAGGAAAATTCCAAGAGAAGTTCAAAGGTGGAAAGTTGTGCAAGCTAAGGTGCAGCTTACAGGCAGGGGCTTAGAGCTGTGCAGCCAAGCCATCAGCAGTTGAACAGAGGCAGTTTGTGGCAGTACCATACACAGCATATAGATATTGCACCTTCTAGCCCACAGCACTCTGAATAACAGAGCTGTTGTTTTCTTGAGCCTGTCTCATGACAGCAGCCACAAAGGACTCTATGAACTGGCACACCAAGTTGTCATTTTGCCTTTGTGTGAGAAAGAGAAGGGCTTTGGGGACGGTAAGAATTCAGTGAGAAGCAGAAACCCTTTTCCTATATGGGGGACGTGTTGTAGATAACATGGTACTTGTCTGTCTGGCACAGTATTTAGTAGCTCCCATTAAGTTTGGTGGTGCCATGCGTTTTTTTGCCCCTTAAAGCACTTGCCATGACTTTGAATGTTTGTCTACAGCAACCTCAATTTACTTATGATTTTGGCAATCTCAAGTTCCCCAGCGAAATTTTTTTCCTCCCTTAAAAATACTCCTGTAATGTGGAGAAAGTCTTGGTAACATGAAGCCATTAAGGCTCCCAGCTCAGAAAACAAAGAAGAACCCGTTATTTATTTGCCATTTTTTAAAGGGGCCCCAGTGAAGAGGTGAAGCTGTGGTGAATTAAAACCTGAATTTTCCATATTTAGCCCTGAAAAAAAAAAAAAGAGTTACTGCAAAGAAGAGAGATAAATGAGATATCTTCTGCAGTGTCCCCTATGAGTAAGGTTGCACTAACTCTGTTCTCTCAAGAAGAGATGATGTGGTCACGGGATGGAAAAAGGAATGTTCCAAAATCCAAGGCCCTGCATATCTGAAAGCATATCCCCATGTTTAAATGGAGCGTGGTTTATTCAAAATTAGGATTAAAAAACAGTGACAACCCAGCTGACATTTGGAGGTAATTTTTCTTGGCTTGTTTAGACATTGTGTTCGCTCCTTGTAGATTAGTGGTACAGAGCATGCTTAAACTGGCTAATTAATTTCAAAAGCAGCATAAAATTGACTAGCAGGTAATTTAATCTAAAAATAATTACAACTATTGCAATTATTACATTTTTGCTTAATTAATATTAGTTAATATTGTAATTTTCAAAGTCTAAATTATGCTGATTAAAGATTTCTCTCATAAATACCAATAAAATTAATTACAAATTAATTAAATTTGCTAAAAGATTCTCGTAATGGACTTCCAGCTATTCTTGATTTTTGCAATAAATAAACAGAAGTATTATTAAGTGGTGTATCTTCCTGGGGGAGATATTTAAACATGATATGCATATATTGCAAATGGAGAGATTTCCCATGAAAATAGACATGCTTAGCAGCAAAGGGCTTTTTTTTTTTTTTTTTCCTCCTAGTAAAAAGGAAAAAAAGAGCTCAAAAGCAATGTTTTGATTTTATTGTTTGAGATAGCAAAATGATTTCCATTCTGTTCCATCTGAGATTCCAGGATGATTTGTTGACATGTGGCACTTGTGCATGCTTCCATTTGCTGTGTCTTAACATCATAAGGGCCATTTTAGTAAAAGAGGGCACTTCTCTACTATTAGGTAAAATAAAATCCCATTTTTTTTTTCTGGAAGTGATAGGACTTGCAATGGTTGTGCATGACATTTCTTGTGTTTTGAGGAGTGATGCCCACATTTTCCAAACCACACGGTTGCTGTTGCAGTCAGGAGAGTGCTTTCCACCAGCTCTAGGTTTTGTTAGAACAGAAATGGTGAACCAGGTTTGAGAATCTGCGTACTTCCATCCCATTAAGAATTTAGCAGGCTTGGAGATCTTTCTTTTTTCCTTGGGTAGAGATAAAAGTGTAATGTTTAATTACGAAAGCGCACAGCTCTGGTACATTTTTGCATCTTAAAGACTTTTAAAAGGAATGTAAATACTGTCAACTTAGTGCTATAGGTGGAGGTAAAAAAAAATAAAAAATAATAAAAAAAAAAGGCATCTACTCCTGACAGAGTTGAAAAACTAGCCACAACTGAAGAAAACACGACTTCCATCTGGTGGAATTTCTCATTTTGATAGCTGCTTCCATCTCAAATCACATAAAAGCTATGAACTATCAGAACATTTAAGAGTGAACTCTGTTAAGAGTGGAAACTCAGTTACATGTCATTTAGTGTGGAATTGTTTAAAAAGTTATTTTGAAATAGTTCACTGAATGAGAATATTTCATTTGTTGCCATACTGGCCCCAAACAGTAGTTAAAACATTGAAAATCCCTTGAGTTTTGTAGAATTTTTTTAAATATTTATTTAATTTTGGATAGATTTCCAATGAGTTGGAAATGCCTATTGTTAGTTTCTCACTGAAGTTAGTGATGGGGTCATTGCAACGTGGGCTAGCTTAAGTTTCATTTGCAGACTTTCCTTAACTGGACTTGATCGTATGGCCTCAGCACTCTCAAGAACACACTTAAGAAATGAAATTTAAAACAAAGTGTTGTCTGTTCAATTTTGATTATGGTCTCCATTTTATCTAAAATGCGCTTTTAATTGTACCATTTCTGGGGAGCTAATGAGGGAAAAAACTTGTTTCTGAAAAATTGAATCACAGCTGTAGTAGTAGATAAGGCTGACATTCAGTTCTTAGAAAGAAGCAATCAATGTTGAATGTATCAGGTGAGTTCATTTCTCTTGCTCTGCTTTAATAGCTTATAAAGAAGATTGATTAAGTTCTTGTCTGATAGATCAATAATGGAATGAAACTGAGCTTTCCCTCCTTCAAGCACGAGTTTGTCATATGCCGGGGAACGTTGAAACTGAAGAGAAACAGCCATAACTTGAAAAAAATTTCAAACCCTGGAATTCTAATGAGCTCCTTCATATCCTATTGCTTACACAGCAAGTAAGACAAAAACTGTGTGGTTCACATGGGGTGACCATCTATCTTGGATTCTTTTTCCATACCACTTGGTTAGGTTTTTCATGTCGTTACACCTTGTATGGTGATTTAGACTGGTGCAAAGCATGTACAATTTTATGGCTTCAGAAAACAATGACTTTTGAGTTTGTATCTGTGATGATGCAAGCTCTCTTTAAGAGAGCCAGCCTCTTAGATGTCAACCAGGCATGATATTGGATGCTCTTTCTGGTTTTTGGAAACTGTAGAAAATATGAACTTGGGGGGGTGTATGTTTCAGAGCAGATTTCTAATGTCCTAACTTATTTAGTGTGGGAATGGCAAGAAGGTATCCCATGTGTGTTGCTTCATGCCAATATTTGAACCAGACTGATTTTTTGTTTTGTTTTCTTTTCTTTTGCAGTTTTCTTTTTCTTATTGCAGTTTTTAATTCCTTCTTGCAGTGCGTTCCAATGTTCCAAAGAAACAAAATTGTGTAATATAGAACAATGTAAGGATGAAGGTAGGCAGGAACTGTTAACTGTAGCATCTGTGACACAGTGGAAGCGTACAGAAGGAGCATAATAGTGGTATTTTATTTCCACATACAAGCATCTAAATATCATATTGTTCATTGTGCCCCATGTTCTTTGTTTACTTTTTTCGCTGCCTTTTATGATTGTGCCAGACACCTAAAAAGATTCTGGGGGTCCAGAGATGTGAGCTGCCTTTACAAAGGAGACATTTTTCTTTAGCACAGCGTAAGTGAAAGAGAGTTTCAGCATTTATCTCATTTAAATAACACAGAAGCCCAGGTATTGCTTGTGTATGATAAAAGATAGTCAACACGTACTGTGGAGGCATTCAGGATGCTAATTATTTGTAGACATTGCTAACTCTACAATGTTACAGGAATAGCTGCACGGTTCTCTTGTTTACATATGTATACGTACTCATTCTCTTTCAAGCACAGATATTTTAAAAACTTTATACTCAATGCAAACTCTAGAGATGAATGCTGACAGAAGCATTGCAGTGCTTGTAGATTCCTGATGCAGTTACTAGAGTATGTGTGCAGCTTGAATCTTACTGATTTATTATTGATTTTTGTTAATAGTAAAATTTGTTGATACAATGTGACAGACTGCTTGTATCAGCTATTTCAATTAGATCTCTAAAGAACTGATTGTATAGACTGTCAACTTCTGCCTTCTCAAATTAACTTTCACACCCGATGTCTTGAGCGTTCATCTGCATCACATAGCTTTGGCCCGGGCTTTTCCCAGCCTTGCAGTGATGTGCAAACATGGAAAGAGAAAGACATGGTGAGGGGAGTTCTGGCAGAGATTGGGCATAACCAGAGGGTCCGCTTGCACAGGGCCCACTTCATCCATTGTATTTCTCAACTTACAGTTTTCTTTAATGGCAGCAAGAAAAGGTCTGGTAGCTGAACACTTGAATGCTTTGGACTGAGAATCCCACAAAGGTACCATGTACTGGGTACTACCTTTTGTTAAACCTTCATATTTGCAATATGTTCATGCTTGATATGCTTGGAAAATGTTACGCAGTACTTAAAAACGCAGGTATTTGTAAATGACTTTCTAACTGTAATAGAATTACTGGCAGTTGCTTTTTCCTAAAGTGTATTGCAAAACAAATTTATCTACCTGCGTTAAAGACAACTAACTTCATGTTCTGTTGTTCAGGTATTCAATATGAAGAAAAGGACTGTTTACATGATTATACGTGCTTTGGTTGAATGTTGTTTTTAAAACTGGGGATGCTCTTAGATGAACTTAGTATATTTTTAATGTTGTTCCAAAAGTGATGCCCGATTGAGGATCTTTACAGAAGCTTATTTTTACAGATATTCTGCATAATCAAGAAGAGATGCAACTGTCAGAAAGATCATCGGGAGAGTAAAAGCAAGGGTGGCCATATTTGATCTGTAGGTTTTCTGTCATGGATTTGAATTTATATGTGACCAGATTCTTAAAAAGATGGTAAAGGCAATTGGTAAAATTCATTCTCTCATCATCATGACAAAAAACCACTGTGCCTTGCACGCTTCCAAACCAGAATATACCAATGCATACTGTATTACTTTCATTATCATAGCTTGCTCTTTTGGAAGTTGCTTTTTTTTTTTTCTTCCTGAGGGAAAATCAAATTAGGCTTTGTATTTCAACCAAGTATTTGAACACAGTAAGAATAACACCTGTTTCACAGAAATGCAATTTTCAAAGTTATTTGCATTTTCACCAATCAAACTTGGTTTCGGGGGGAAAAAAAAAAAAGACGCTTAATTGTATTTTTCATCTTCTGTGCTTTTGGTTGCCTACAAGGCTGCATAAAAACATGAAGAAAATCTCTCTGTAGGGCATGTATGGCGTGAGACTCTCAAGGCTATGGTTTTCTGCTTTGAAGTGATGGAGATGTGACTAAACTGTGACATGGGTGCATTGGACCTGACTTACTCTACTCCCAACAGGAGCCCTTAACAGAAACCTATAGTTTGCCAGCTCCTATCTGTCAGAGACTTTTAGCCTCCTCATCATGATAAACCAAGTTGAAACACTTCAAAATGTGTTTTCAATTGGGTGAGACCTTCTTTGCATTGTTGGAAGCACAAGGCGTACTCACAGTTGCTGCTGGCAATCCTTGTATTTTCAGCAAGGATAGAGATGTGCCTTCCTCCCTCTTTATGGGCATGAAACCATCTACATGTGTGAGGAATTGTCTCATTAAGGTTGGCTAAAGGCACAGCTGTATTGTGCTTTTTAGTTTGCAGGGTGGTCTCCAAAATCTGTAGCTCTTTCAAGGTACAGACATGGAATCAATGTCTTCTGTTTATTTCAGGGAACCAAATCTCCAAGGTGTTTTGTTTTGTTTTTTTTTTTTAAAAAATTTGTTTTGTTCATTGGTTGATATATCCATTTTGCCTTTTATTCTCAAAAATGACTTTATTTATATCCATCATCATTTATATGCGTATCTGTGATTTATTTATTTATTTTTTCTTCTAAGCTTCTTGGGTCTCTCCTTTCTAAGGGTGCTGAGAGTAACCTAAGAGTCCATGCACTGCTTGCTCTCTATGGAGGAAACAGTGTGATAGAGACGTTGCCCCCTTGATGTTCCTTAGAATTCCACAGTATTACTGCAGACACTGAGAAGCGCATGAAATCTGAGGGGATAGCTGGTATTTATTTTCTGTATAACTACTAATGTCCCAGAGCGCCTTTCAAGTACAGAAGCTCTTCTTCAGACACCTGCAAGTGTAGCATTGACTTAAAGAACCATTTCCTAGTTCCCACCACAAAGGCTAGCTTGTTTCTGTGGACACATGGTCGGTTCTTTCTTTACCTGTTTTTCCAATAGTTTTTCTTCAGAACATCAATGTAGCTCTCCCAGTGCAGAGGCAACCCAGGTGTGTGAACGCTGGGCTCTTACAAACTGGACAAGATGTATATTTGGTACCTTTTGTATCATTTGAAAAAATATATATATCTTTGCTAAAAATCAAGGAAACCGTCCTGAAGGTCCTAAACGGAACCTGATTGTTAAAATGGCATCTGAATGTTTTTGTACTGGCTGTGCTGTGACTGCAGGTATTTCTTACAAATCAGCAGATGAGGAGCAATTACTTTCTAATAAAGTGTCTCAGAGACTGAGTGATCGCTTTAAGTGATGTGGTTTAACTTCAGAATAATTCAGATTTCTGTGAAGATCATCAAAGCCCTCTTAATCTATCATTGATTATTTTACTGTTAATTAAAAATTGAAAGGTCAGATCCAAATGGATCTTTAAAAAAAATTCAAGGATTTGTTTTAATTTCAATCACTTTTTTCTTCCAAATTACTTCTACCTTCTTTCTATGAACCTTAGTTATGATTAGATTTAGTGTAAAGCTTTGAAAAGTAAATTAATTTATTACATAACTGAGAATAGTTTGTTTGGGTTGACTATCTAAATGGGGCTGACTACTAGCAAAATTTTCTCAGTTCTTTCCAATAACGTTGCCCTGTGAATGCCTCTTAACTTGTGTCCTTTGGCTGGAGCTGTGGTTCTTAACCTCTGCAATGCTTAGGGTGTTTTTTTGTTGGAGAGACACTTTTGATGAATAGCTTTTTTTTTTTTTTTCTTTTTTACTCCATTCTCATTGGAATCATTTGCACAGCCATCTCGAAGTTCAGTCTAAGAGGAGCCTCTGGCATGCTAATAGTTCAGTTGAGTCAGCAGCCTGCAGTTTTCTTGCACAACTAATTGAAATTAGTCATCAGTCAGCTCTTACGTATGATGAAAATGGTCACTGGGTTGCAGCCTGGGAGATGGGTCAGGGTTTCAGCCTCTAGTAGCTCTTGTGAAGCTGTGTGTATCTCAGCACATTCTCAGGGCTCTGTTACTTGCGCACAGAAGCCTAACCTGCCCCTGGGCCCAAGGCGCAATTCTTTCTGCAGAACCATGGCTCCATTGGCCACTCTCTTGTTGTCTGCAGGAAACCACCTTCTCTAAGGGGAGGCTGCAGTTTTGATGCAAATGCTTTTGCAGACCATGATTGTCAGCACTGAATGCTGAAGCTGGGTGCATGCATGACCTTGGAGACCCATTGCCCAGGGACAGAAGGCTGCTGCAGTGTGTAGTGTGCTGTGAAGCCCGGAGCTGGCCCCTTCCCAAGGCCCCAGAACTGCAGATTGGTGTCTGTGCAAACCTCTTCCTCTGCAACTCTTCCCTTCTGCTGCCAGACCCAGGCCTTGTTGACACCACCTCTCAGAGCATTAATGAAAGACCAAAAAAAGCAATGCCACAGAAGTATAACACAGTCCTACCTTGGGTACAACGAATAATAACTGTGTGTTTAATTTTGAAGTCAGGTATTTGTGGAGAAATCAGATCGCTATGAGGAGAGCTAGCATGGTGAGCCATGTCCCTGTGGTGTCAGCAAACAACAAGAAGACAATGATAATAACAATGTTCAGCTAAGCTTTGCAAATCAGAGTCTTCTGTGGTACCAAACATCGTTTTATCTTATTACTGAGAAAAGAAACCTGAAAGAACTGTTAATTGTGTACATTAAAAAAAAAAAAAAACCCACCTGCTAAAACCTGAGCTGAAAGGGAAAGTCAAACATTAGGAAAGCAGCTCTGGGCTGATGTAGGTTTTCATTTAAATGCATCCACTGCTTAGGCCAAGCTATACAACATCAGGCATTGGCCACACTCTCAGCTTTTAATGAAAGGACACCTTGGCCAGCATTGAGATGTGACGAGGCAGCTGAGCAACGAGCAGTATTAAGGGATGTCTGTAACCTGTGAATGGCTTTCTGAGATGTATGTACATTTGACTTCATGCGCTGTAAGTAATTCCATTGACTTCACTGAGTGCTGATTTCTGTAAAGTTCAGCCCATATGGAAGTCTTGACGTTCCCAGTGCATCAAATGCTTGCTTTTAATAGTTCCTTTGAAATTTAATAGAGCTGTACTTTGAACTTCATGGTTATAATTCCCTGTGTTTAGCTTGTGCAACCCTATGGATGCTAGAAATGATGGCCTGAGGCTTACTGGAGTGAAGGCAAAATGCTGAGAACGGGGCAAGAAACATTCCCTTTTTTCCTGGAAAAAGCGGGCTTACTCCTTTCCACTAAATGCTATAAGAGACTTTTCTCAATTACTCTATGACTTGGTCCCTGTTCTACCTTTTACTAAACTCCTTTTGGCTTTAATTGGAGAAAGATTGGGCTTATTGTGCTTTTTTTTTTTTGGGGGGGGGGGGGTTCAAGGCATAAAGGAGTGACTTATCAGTATAATTTTTGAAGTTCAACCTCCTCTTTAAAGTAAATTATGCATTCCTTTACCTACAGTCTGATTCTATACTCTTTCCATAACCAAAACACCTCCTGAAACCACTTGAAGGCTTGATGGTGTGATCCCTGCAGGCTTGAGTTGCGATGCCTAGTGCTTTGGGTGGATCGTGATAAATATGACTTGTGTGTGGTCTTCCTGGAAATTGAAGTGAAGCACTTACTAGTTCAATGTTGTGCTTACCATGTGGGATATGTCATAACTATTCCTGAACTTCTGTCTGAGGCTGCTTTATGTATTAAACAACAGGAAACTCGAAAGTGTGCATTACATTAAGATAACATGCTTTCAGGGTCACTGAAGGCATCTGGCTGTGCCTAGTATCTCAGGCTGCATTTGAGACATTTATCTCATAATAACATGTCTGTTTGTTTTGCTACCTCATCATAAGGTGGCATTTAAAAATTGTCTTTTCCTATTAGCTGATGAGATCATCTCGCTGTATATGTAGCTGGCTGGGTTTGAAAAATAGGTAGTCCCTCTGCAACTGTGAAAGGCTGAGCTGCAGTGGGGAAACACAGGGCCATTTTGGAGTCCGGGCTGCAAGAAGCCTGCTTCTGAAGGGGCTTCCTGGGGGAAATGGTAGAACAGGGGTCCCCAGGATGATCGGATGAGATCTGCTCAGTATCAGTCCTTCTGTCTCGGCTGTGTGCCAGTCTTGGTGTCATCAGCAGCAGGGTAGGAGATAATCTCTCTCGTGTCACTAAGGTATTATTCCCTTGATCAAAGCCTCATTATTTGGACTTATTCAGACAGTTAATTCTAGGAGAGCCCCATGGCCTGTTAAAGAGTTATGTTTTTCTGCTTCAAACAGCCACAGTTAATAGAAAGAGGAATGAATCAAGAGTACAAATGGAAAAGTGATGCTGTCTTGGGTCCCTGTCATGGACTTCCCAACTCCTTTTTAGGGTCATAAAGAAGAGTACGGCGAGAGTCAAACTTCTGTCTTCTTTTTACTGTACTGAAAATCCTTGAAATATGGAAAAGTGAAGCACCAGTATTTTAGAAAAAGAGGCATAGCATATGGACCATATTGCACAGAAGAACATAATCAGGCTTTGGAAAACAAAAAGTACAAGCAATCACAAGGAGAGCTGAGACAGTTTTGTCAAAAGCTAATTTCTGTTTTCAGATAAGACATTAATACGGATGGCTTTCAGTCCAAGGTGTTGTGGTTAACAGCCTCAGCAAAGAGTCACAGTCGATGTGTTAATTCAAGGAACCTGAAGTTCCCTTTCTTCCTTGGGGATGGTTCTGGCTGACCCCGTGCGAGGGACACTGGCACAGGAGTGTCACTGGAGGCCAGTGGCTTTGTTTTTTCTAGGAGGGAGGTTACTGTGGGCATCTGGTCCGGAGAAGAAGGACGCTGTAAGGGATGAGAACATTTGTCTAGTGAGAAAAAAGAAAGGTTCCAGAGAGGCCGTAGAGCTGTGTCTTTGGGCACTGAGATGTGCCGCTGAGTGCTGGGGGCTCAGACCTGAGTGACATGGACAGAGTAAGAGGATGCAAGTGTGATCTTTTCCTTTTGAAAAGACAAGATTCAAAGTGGCTTTGTGAATTCATAGTAATCTGTCACGGAAAGCGGCGATTTCATTTGAGAATTCTCTGTTTAGTGAAATGGGATAGTTTTTTGGAAAGCTTTAAAATAGGCTACATTAGAGTTTAGAGCCTTTTAAGATCCTCTCATCCCTGTTTTTGAGATGCATACAGTAGTCATTTTATTCCTGAAGCCTGCACATTTTAGCAACACTAGCTTTTAATTCATTATACAGCAGCATGGAGCTGTTGAGAGAGACGTAGCAGCTTGATTCATTTGAAATCGTAGGACAAATAGGCTTTAAAAAGCAAATGCATTCATTCTGACACTAATTATGTGTCTTTCCCACATGTCGTAGTATCTTGTGTCACAAATTGCTCTCATTTGCTGCTCAGTGCAAAATGTCTGAGAGACGATGAGTGCAAAACGATATGCTTTAACCAGGTGTGGGATAGATCTCAGCATCATGAGGAGTCCAGGAGCCAAACAAAACAAGAAACTTCAGAGGAAAGGATTTAAGAGGTATCAGTGGGTATTAACTCCTGCTAGAATTTCGGTACTATTGCAACTTTGCAGTGTGCAAAATATGTTGCTAGGGGTTGTTGGGCCTGCAAACCTGTAGTAACGTGCATCTTTTCACGTAAGGGGCTGAGGGTTTGACTAGCATCTTCTAAGAATACATAGATTAATGGCTTGTTTGTTGTTTTTTGTGCTTTTTTTTTTTTTTTTTTTCCAAACTGTAGCAATGAATGAAAACATGCTTCTTCATCTATGCAGATACAAAGGGTTTTAGGTACATAAGTGAATTACAGAAGCACTGTGTTACTGAGCCACTGCTTGTTGCTAGATAATGGACCAGACTGGTATTGCTCTCCCCTAACTAATCCTGTAATAGTGTCACAGGTTATTTGGTGCCAACTGGTGCTGCTGTTCTCCTCAGGAAAGAGCAGTCATTGCAGCTCTGAGTGAAGCCGACAGAAATTGGAAGTTAACAAAAAAAAAAAAAAACAATAAAAAAAACCCCAACAAGAGCAAAGAGAAATCATTAAAATCGATGATAGCTTGTTTTTCATTTTAAATAAACTGCATCCACAATTCCTGCACTAGGCAGAGGCATCCTCGTTATGTCAAAGAGTTGCAAGCAGCAAATGTCTTTTCACCTGTGCTGCCGGATTCCAGCCTGGCATGCTTTACACGTAACGTAGTTTGACAGTTCATTTGAAATAAATGTGCCGATAACCCTTAAAAGTGGTAATAAAATACTCTTTGCTCTACTGTACAGATGATTAATACCACTAAAGTAATTAAATTCCATTAGGCTGGGGTTCACATACCCAAGGAATTGGTGCCAGGATTTAGCAGAGCTCTAGCGAGGACAAAAGACTAATGCCTTTTAAAGCCATGTTTCACAAGTAAAATCCCAGGAAAGTCTATATTAACTTAGGACATCTGCTTGTTGTGATTGTTTGAGCTATTGATGCATTGGATCATTAGCAGGGTAGTGTGAACTACTGTTTTCCTGTTGACAAGGATCTCTCACCAGGAGTTGCTGGCTTTCTGCAAAGGAAGGAAAGCAAAACAGGGCATCCAAGCTGGGGCTTGTGCACGGGCTTTGACTTACAGAATTATTGCTAACTGTATAGTCTCTGATGGTAGGAAACAGCATTTTGCCCCCAGCCATTTTTCCCAAGATCAGAGCCAAAGTAACTCTGTCTCCTGCTGTTTTGTAGCTGTAGATTCTTAAAGACTGGCATTATTGTAGTCGATGAACAGTTTGCCCCCTTTCAGATGGCTGCAGTAATGACCCACAGGGGAGGCAGTGGTTAGGCAGTGCTGACAATGTGACCAGGTGCTGCAACATAAGCATTTCATTAAATATTGAAGCAATGGTTTTCAGTTACAGTGGCAAAAAGGAAATTTGGTTTATGTCCAAATATGTGGCTATTTTTTTCTTTTCAACCTCTTCTGATCACATTATTTTTTGCATGACCTTTCTCCTGCTAATTAGCTGCCGCCTTGAAAAGCATTGTGGGTAATATATCCAAGGTAATTCAGCATTCCACTTTACACACTGGTAATCGTTCTTAATGTATGAATGATTTATTTACTGAATATTTTTTTCCTGATCTTAAAATATGCAAACCAAAAAAACCCTATCTTTATTAATGCCATACTTCAGATCTACCAAAAATGAAAGGAATTTGGCGTTCCGTTTGAAAGCAAGAACAAAAAAAAAAACCAAACGACAAAATTCACGCTGCAACCCACATCGTTTCAATGCAAGAGGCTGTAACCACGCAGGAAGGGGCAAGTGTAGTGCAGTGAGTGCTGTCAGCAGGAGCAAGAGAGGAGCAAGTCAGGGCTCACTCCTGCCTCAGATACCTGGGCGCTCTGCCTGGTGGTTGTTGTAAAATCAGTTATTCCATCAGAGCATAATAGATGATGTTACAAGATGTACGGTGCCTGCTGGTACATATGGTCATAGATCTGAGCATGGGCTCAAACACCACTTTGGATTAAAAAAAAAAAAAAAAAGGCAAAAATTCAGCTGTCAGGACATAGCCACCCTTGGACTGTAGAAGCACACATGAAAACAGAAATTGTCAGACAGAACAGGATCAGAAAGGCACGTGCATTCTCCCAGGGATTTCTGTGGTACCTTGTGGTTAAAAAAAAAAAAAAAAAGCCTCAGGAAAATAGCGTGGAGGGTTTTGAGGGTTTTTGCTTTTTGTTCAGGTAATCATTCTCTTAACTTTTCAACAAAATACTATTTTCTTCCTACTAAGACAGTAGTAAGAATCGTACAGCCATGCTGTAGCATTACGTGCAAAATCGCACATTTTCTGCACAAAATTCAGCACTTTTCATTATGTTTCCTTTGTATCGTATTTCTCCTATATTTTTGATTCTTAGTCATAGAATTATACCTAACATTAAATCACTTAAAAGTACGATAGCTTGTTTTAATAGATCCCATGCCCTTTTCTGTTCTTCACCCTGTATCAAGTACATCTCAGTGCAGTGCAAACTGTTTCTAAAAATGCGACCTTGTATGCCAAAGCTTTTCTTCATTGCATGAGAATTGTTTGCGAAGATGCAGGTGCACAAACGTGCAGAAAAATATTTAGGAACAAATCATATTGCCGTACTACGGCTTTATGTTACATCTGCACTGTTACAGATTTGACTGGTCCTGTTCAGACTAGAATTGTATGTGCTCTAATTTCAATACTTAATATGCTGAGATAATATTTTTCTCTTTGTAACTGTTTAAATGATTAAAAAAAAAATCATAGCCCTTTTTCTTTCTCCTTTCCTTGAAAGGAGCTTTATTCTTTTATATTCTTCTTGTAAGGATTTTTTAGAGAGGTAAACTGCTGCTTAAGGAAAGGCAGAGAAATGAGAGAGACTGCAGTGTAGATATGTAATAAGAAAGGAACTGTCATATCAAGATTTTCTCAATCCATCCGTTCTTTCTTCATACTTTTTAGCTCGTGTTGGAATGCTGAAATCTCGGTATAGCCATAAGAAGGAAAGAAGGCAATTGGTTAGAACTTCAGGATTATGAAATGCACAAAGCAGCATCTTCTATAGTATTGGAGAGAGCAGATAAAACTGGTAGTGTATTAAAATGTTTACAGTGTAAGCATAACAATATTATGCTTGTGAAATTGCTGTGATTATGTATGTTAAAATATGCCCTTTTGAGAACTGGCCTAGTTCTTAACTTAGAAAAGCAAGCTAAAATTGGTGAAGTGTCAACAGTCGAATCAATGCTTATTTCTGTGAGGGATCCTATCTAACTACAGGGATTTGAGAATTTCAGAGAAAACAGCGTTTGCAGAGGCTGCATTGAAAGATGCAATGAGTCTGCAGATGACGTATCCTCACTGTGAAAAACATGCCAGTTCCTGCAGCAAGCCTTCCATGATAGTTGTAGAGGTATTATATACCTAAAGTTTAACCAAATCTAGCTCATGTCCACCCATTTTTTGTAATTCAGGAGTTACCATTATAGAACAACTTTTAGATGATACTCATATTTTGATTTTATATTATACTATTTTGTTACATTATTTTAAATTTTGTATTATATTCCAGACCAATAGCTGCATTTCAAAATGTAGTTTATCCACCTGCTTTCCACCTCAAAATCCATTCTGAATTCTGCAAGATAAATTTCCTTTGACAATTATAATGCAGCAAGCACTACGCTCTGATTCGCTGCATCGTAGCAATGTCACTTTTGAAAACCATTATGTGACTGAAAGGAATAACACTAGCAGTGATTCCTACCCAAACTTTTAGGGTGCCTGTGATTTGCTCTAGTTTTTATCCTTCAAACAATTTCTGGGATGCAAAGACTCAATTACCTCTCTGTAGCCAGAGGATTTATTTTCCATTTCTTCATCATGGAAGAAATGTTCTAATACATATGTGTGTATATAAATTAAAACATTTCACTTTTTTAATTTCTCAGGAATGTGGCGGAGTAAGAAAAATTAAAAGTCTTATACGTGATCTAGGTGTTCTTTGTAGTGTTCTTTGTGGAGATATTGTCAGATTAGCAATGGGGGACTTGAGATATTGAGTATTGCAGAAATGCTCTTGGCTGATCTACTGAAAACTGCAGCAACTTCCTCATCACAACAAACCATTATATGCACCCTACAGGCACAGAACAAGGGTGATCTGCTTTACTTGTTACCAATGGCTTTACTCTTGAGCCCTACTAACTCGAGCATTATTGTTAGATCAAGACAAGGATTTGAGTTGATCTTTTCTATTAATCTGTATAAAATTTACTGGCCAGAAACGAGTTTCTCTTTTAGTGACAGAGCTTTGTTATTTCTTTGTATTGTGGATCTTAAGTCGTTACAAGCCATTACCAAGGTATTTGTGCAGTAATGGATCAGCCACCCCCCTGTCCACCTGTGCAGGATTGTCTATCCTTTTAATATATTATTAATGTCTCTGATGTTTCAGAACGGAAAATTGTAGGGACTCTTTGTAGGTGTGTTGTCCATTAAAGGTGGGAAAAGCAAAAAACAGATGGCTTTTTAGGGGAACATTCTCCATGAACAAAGATTTTTTTTTTTTCATACTGGATTTTGGAATCAAGAAGTCAAAAAGATTAAATTGAGGACTTTAAGATCCAGAATTATTTGTATAGCCCTTGAAGGGGGGCAAGAGGGAGGTGGTGGAAGCAGTGAAGACTAACAGTACCATAAAATGCCGAAGCTTCATCTTGGTTTTAACGTCTCACCTTGCGTTCATGTGCCTTTTTAGCTCTCCTGTAATAAACTTTCAACACTGATGAGTTATGGATGCAGAGAAACCAAGGGGCTGTTTTTTGTCTCAGGGTGCACGTTTGCCGCTTTGCCATTCTTTTACATTTTCATTCTTCATGCTGATGAGTCAGTACAGATTTATATTACCATGTTATTATGGATAGTATAGACTGAGTCTCCTTGAAAGTAATGGCATGTGATTGCTTACCCCATTACTTTCAATGGGACTAAGTCTATGTCATCCTTAGGGACTCTATCCCATTGAAAGTAATAGTCTGAGACTGCCCACGTCGTTACTGTGCTTTAAATTGGATTGAATTTATACTGATCTGTAGAGGCCTGCCACAAAAAGTCTCATTTTTAAGACATAAAGTTGATAAAAGTTTTTTGCCAGTGGTTGGAAAGTTTAACGGAGTGTTTGAAAGTGTGTTTATAATATTAAAAAGATTGTTTTATGATGTTCATAGTCCTTAGTGTTTGACCTTAACACAGTCAAAAGAACCCCTTCGGTAACACATTTAATGGAGTATTTTTTTTCTTCTTCTTTCCCTTTAATTATTTTTACATATTTCCTTTTTTTAACTTCTCAGAAGACTTCTGTTTTATGTTTTAATGACTTCTGTTTTCTATTCAATTGCACCATGTTAGTGCCCAGTTATTTTCATATATCTCTAAAATACTGCCATTAAAGTGCACGTAAATTATGGTGTATTGTTTTGAGGGAAATTACTCATTTGAACTTCTAATAACGAAAGCATATTTTACCTTCTTTGCGTAGAAAGCATCCCTTTCTGAAGCAGCAACCCTTTACCTTGTTGGCATAGAAGAATCTCTTTTCAGGAAAATAAAATCATTTAATGAAACAATAAAGGCATACTCATGTTATGGCCTTCCCTCTCGTGCCAGCATGTCGGCTAAGTTTATTTAAAACAAGAGCTTTACTTCTCCCTTTACTAATGTTAGGTGCTAATGTACCCTTAGAAAATCAAAGTGCATTTTTTACACTTTTACACTGCCACGAAATGCAACCAGATAAAACGAAATCCATTCCGGAGAGATTAATGTTACGATGATAATGCACAGGATGAAACAGAGAGACTAAACCCATGATTTTTCTTAAAGTCATGATCAGTCCTAAGGACAGGAAATGTTGACTGATGAAATGAGCAAATTTAACATAAGAATCCAGAAAGTGTACATGTGTCCTTCCCACAGAGGAACATACAGTATAACAGAAATGGCACATGCCATGTATCTCTTAACTGTATATTCTAACCACTTCCTCTAAATGTTAGCTGTAGAATAAATACACAGTGTGCATGCTATTTAATCTATAATGCATCATACAACATCATACGAGAAATGCACCTCACTTTTTAGGTAATCACCATGACATAATTTATTTCAAAAGAGATCACAGCGCCGCAGCTGTTACCGGTGATTTAGTAATTGAATGAGCAGCAGCATTTTATACATACTCATATTTATTAAAACCCTTCAGAAGCATTAGAACACATTTCAGTCCTATGGAATGAATGAAAAACATATCTTTAAAGGGGCAGTGCAGACGTTGTTTTATGTTTATTGGAGATTGCAGTATGGTCCGATGTCGTAGCCAGTCACAGCTCACTGTAACTCAAGCAAATAAAATGTGCATATAGACTTCTATCCACAGCATTATATACTTTTCTTTTATCATCATCATTACTGTAATGTTCCCATGTCATTTTATGTAATAATCTGAGCATGTATACATGTACATGGATAATAGGCACGTGCACATTTTTAATATGTGCCCCTGTGTTTGTATATCTCTATATCTATTTATTTAGTGTTTATACAGTATTAAGACTGCTGTAATATTTTTTCCCCTGTATTTCTTCAGTAACATCTATATTTTTCAGCTGTGGGAGAGGCTGGTTGTTTTATGTGCAGTACATATGGTAGGAATTGGTTCCTGCTGTGGATTATTTCCACGGTAAGAGGATAACTGACAGCTAATTGTTTTAAGGGGAGGGTCTCGTTAAAACGTATACATTTTTATGGTAGGTGTGTTGCTCTAGTTGCCGTACAGATGCAAGAGACAAAAGTATTAAGTAATCTCTTTTATTAAACAACATTGATAAAGCTAAGAAATGAACACATCCGCTATCATCAACTGCATCGATTGAACAAAGCATGCTCTTTTTCCTAGAGAGCCCTCCTCCCCTTACATTTTTATGCACATTGGATTTTAATATAATATTTTGTGTGTGGATGCAGCACAAGCCAGGATCTGCCCAGCTGGCTGTAATGAATTGGATGCTGCTTTGTAAGCATTGTGGCAGAGAGGGATCTAAAGGAGGGATTTGAGAGAGGAGATTGTGGCCTAGCAGTCTGGGACTTGTCATAACTATCAAAGATCTCTAGGCTGCCAGTGATGCATTAACATGTGAGTAGATGGATGGGGATGAGGCAGAGTTGTGAAATTCCATCAAAGAGAGGGCACAATGCTTCAGTGTCTGGTAATGATGCCAGGGAAGGTGCTGGAGTGATTCAAAGAAAGTCTTAATGAGTTCATAATGATGGATAAGGAGCGTTAGAGCTTTGTTTCAGGAAATAAGGATGCTGGTTTGGGGTGAAGGAGCCTTGAGGAGCTGCAGAAACTGATGAGATGTTCCAAGACTTCAGACCTGGGATGCTCGGTATGGAAACTCCTAGAAGGTTCTGTTTTCCTGAAAGTGCTAACTCCTCGATAATTGGGACCAGTAACAGCATTTTGTTTCCGCTCCTAAAATCTGAAGTGTGCAAAACCAGTAGTCTCTTTAAAAAGGCTAAACCCATGTGCTAAGGCTGAGGACTACTGAGGTTTGGGTTTCAATCCAGATGGAAATGCTGTTGTTTATTTTACAGACTAACACTCCAGTGTATGCATATGTATATACTTAAGCACAGCTGTATCTTTTAGAGTTATTGAAAATTTATTTTCAGCCCTAAAGGTTCTATAACTTCACTTACTCTCATAAATTCCTCTCGCAGGGACAAATGCTTCTTGCAGGGAGCGTGGCTGCTGGCTAACACTGCAGTCACTTCCCTAGATACATGGGGCCCTGCGGGGCCAGGCTCTGCTCTTGTTCTGGAAAGGTACAGCTTTTACGTGCAGTCTGTTTGGAAATCAGCATCCCAGGACAAAGTAAGCTGTCTACAGAGATCTGGTGTTTGCCATTATAGTAGTTCTGGTGCAGCCTGTTGCTCTTACTTTAAAAAGAATTGATAGTATTCTAATAGCAGCAGAGGTATATTCACTTCTCCTTAATGTGGGCTTGGTTTCTCACAGTGACCATTCTCCTGGTCAATTCCCTTGCTGCTGTTTTTTGCTCCCTTGTGACACAGGGCCGAACTTTAGCAGAGTCCAGCAGGTGATGGTGTGGAACTGGGGGAACTTTCTGATAAATGCTTTATCACTTTTGATGTAAACAGCTCCAGGGGTAAATCCATTTACCAGCATGTAGCCTGAATTTGGAATTGGCAAAGTATCCAAGCAAGATAAAGCATGTTATGTAAAGCGAGTGGCGATGTGGAGGATTCAGTCCCAGGTGCAGGCTGGTACAGTGGAGTCAAGCAAATTTCGAGATGTTGTTTGTATTCTGATTTTTCCTTGTTGCTGTTTATATATATGTATTTACATGTTCCATATACATTTATATATATTTAAAAATCCATGGCAATTTTGAATTAGGGTGTTTACCTTTTTTTTTTTTTGTTGCTGTTGTTAGATAGAAAGTACATCGATTTTTGTACTCACAGGATTTATTCAACTTAACTCTGTAATTTCTAACAATATATGAGCTCATTATATTACAATTTGGTACAGTTAGCACCAGCTGTTAGGGAGTTAATGGCAGAGCTGGTGGAAAATGACATAGCATATGCGCATAGCGCATAACATGGATTTAATAATAATGACATGAAAAAATGTATTTTTTTTCTGAATTATTGCTCATGCTAAATTTTAAAGTATCATATTGTTATTTTGTCAGTGTGATAACCGAAGGCCTCGCTTGTTTTGACAAGTTATACTACTTGACAAGAAAGGCTCTGCACTTCGTACCTGGTGCGATGATTTTACAACTTGTTTGTATCACTCTGAATGGAGAAGTTCTAGAATTTTTTTAAGTTTCGTGACTTATGTGGGGGAAAATCTGTCCAAGTGGCATTTGGGTTTAGTATGCCTCTTAGGCATACCAAAATGTGGTTATTTTATTTTATTTTTTTGAGAGGGTGGAGTGGGGAGATGACTGTGCAGGTGCAGCCCAGACTTCATTGCCTCTGTAGAGCGTGGTAGGTTTGACAGAAATATTGGTTAGACATCATTCCTCAGCTCTACCTCTGCTAGCAGGACCTTTCATCTCACAGGAAGCCCTCCTGAAATCAGCATGAAGAAGTCTTTGCAGATTAAACTTTGAAGTGCATCCCGGCTATTGCTATGCATCCTACAGACTTGAGTTCATATTTACACTGTGTACTGGTGGTTTTAATTTCATCCTCACAAAAAAAAGAGTCTGATTTAGGAAAGTCTGAAAGGAGTGAAATCGGTAAATAATAATTTTGCCAAGTGATAGCACTCATATGAATGCATTTGCTTTGAGAAAGCAAAAATAGATGTTTTGAAAAACAGACAAGTCCTGCAATATCTTGTCTCTGTGAGAAGTTGCAAGAGATTCTTTATCACTGTTTTTTCTAGAATGATTCCTTAGTCACTTACGTGAACTATGTTTGTGTCTCTTTCTTTCTCTTCCTTAGCTCTGCTTACCCATATCCTGGAGGTATTTGAATTGCTGTGACGTGATGGCTCTTGTATTGCCCCGAATGTGGCAAGATTTGTGACTTTTCTAATAAGCTGTGACAGTATGTTCCACATCTATGGCCCTTCTGCCAAAAAATCTTGATTTCCTATTCTTCGCAAGCACCACTGTTGTTCCTTTAAAATGTTATTATTACTCATGATAGCATTTGCATTGTTGGAAACCCAGGCATTAAAAAATCATGAGGTAAGGCTGCAAATCACCTGACTTTTTTTTTTTTTTTTTTTAATGAATATTTTTTTGTTTTTTTTTTTTTTATATTGGGTTCTTTTTTATAACCTTCTGAAATACATACTCAAGCGATAGTTTCATTACACAGAAAAGAAACCAGGAATGCTGAATGTTTTCTATTTTTTTTTTGTTTGTTTTGCTTCATTTTCAAAGGAAAGTTATTTCCTTATAACAAGCAGATTCCAGCAAGGCACTGTAGGACAGTGTGGCACTTGCAGAGGAGCGCAGAATCACAGAATGGTTGAGGTGGGAATGAACCACTTGGGATCATGATGTCCAACTGCAGGTTACGGCCATGCAGTCATGGGGAAAGGGCGAGTGCTCTTTGCTGCAGCCTAACTCTGGTGTGACACCAGATGCTGAGCACCGCGGACCGGGAGTTTGGATCGCTCCTCAGAGCCACATTTCCAGCAGCGGGCAGCCTGCCACGTTCGGTACAAGCTGGAGCTTTTCTCGTGTGAAGAAGTTTCCAGTGACATGAAGTCATACCATCAGAATTAAAAAATGGTCCTTGCCAGAGACGGAGGGGTTCGGCTTGGCTCTGCTGAGATAGATTTCTAACTATGTTTTAATTAGCTTAGCGCACGTTTTCATTTATCGTATTGTGCCAAGTACATCTGGTATTAGAGAACTGAAGAACACGATGCGAGTTTGCACTTAGGTTAAAACGACGAAACACAAATTAGGTGAAATAACTATAATGTGTTAATATCTGTGTTATATTATGTAGGTTATGGAAGTTGGGCTAATCTGAAACAGCACTTCATAGAATTGTGAGTGCTGCCTGACTCCTTCATGTAGCGGATGGGGAATTGACAAAGGCCTTGTCTGGGAACCCGGGAAATCTGCATTACAATATAACGCTTCCTGCTGAGAGGGGTCCTCTAAAGCAGGGGGAAAAATACTCTGTGCTTCAGTGCCACTCCCCATTATTTGCATGGGAATGCCATTGCCCTTCTGTGCTGTCAGGAATGGAGAATAAGGGGCATTTTTACTTCTGTCAGTGAACGCAGCATTTGTAGAATATTTGGGCTATTTTAGGGGAGCAGACTGGCTTCCTCATCAGTGAAGGCAGCGGGATGCTGGGTTTAGCTGCAGCAGGATTGGTGCGGTGGTGACAAGAGCCCATGTCGGTGCACGGTGCTGGTTAAAATAATTCTGGATGGGGCATGCTCTGTTGGCACTCGTGGCCCTGGGTTGAGGTGCTGCACGAATGGCCCATCCAGAAAACAAACCAACAAGGCATTTAATACATACATTTTTAATTTCGCCACCCCTCTGTCTATAGCAATACCTGCCCTTCCATGTCACAGCCCAACTAGAAAGCTTGGATTGACCTTTGTACCTGAGCCACTTTCATCTTTTAGCAATGAAAGGTGTTCCCAGTCACAGATTGCACTGTTACCTCCTTTGCTTTCCTGAGTTTATTTCTTTGCTTATTTTTACATAGCCCTATTCTCCCAGGTGAGAAGAGGCTGACGTAGTTGTGTTTCTTCCCTCAAATACACGTAACCCAGCCGTTGTTTTATTTGTCTTCAGAAAAAATACTGGAAGTCACGTTGTCAGATTTCCCTTATCCCCTGTGGCCAAGTTGTTCGTGGGAATTTACATTAAAAATTTTGCTTTTTCTCATTTTGAAGATGCAGTTCTGACCTTTGAAATAGGGCAATTTCTGTAACTCAGCGGTAGGAGTCTGACTTCAGAATTCCTCACGTTGTGTCTAAGAATGAAGCTTGTGATTGCCCTAGTTAGGCGGACACTGAGTATGTTTATATATAAATGGATTCATTGCTATTCATGTTTTCAGATTCTTGAACGCTTTTAAAAGATGTTCCGCAATATTCCTTTGAAGAAATAGCACTCTCAATAAAAGTGTTGAAGCTATAAATGGAGATAATCTTCCACAATTCTTGTTTGAAAAGCACAGAGAAAAGAACGCTGTGTAAATGCAAGCGTGCCTCAGACTTCTGGATTGCTTCACAGCTCGGAAACCTTTACCTCTGTAGTGCAGCAGCAGTGATTTGAAGGGTATTTTAATTTTTGGCATGCACATCATCACACCAAGTGACGATAAAGAAGATTTAGTTCTTGGCTATTATATTCTAAGCAGGCTACCAGTATGTCTTTGTGAATTGGGTGTGTTTTTAGTTGTCTCCCTGCCAGCACATATTCCAAACATGTATTATGTTTGACTGACATTTGTAAATCTCTTTTTTTTCCCTCATATTGTGCTCTAGAAAATACTTCTTCTCTAATTTTTTTTTTTTTTAATGTTGTTTTCATTAAATGAGACTGGAAACATTATTTTACAACCCCGTGTTTGTCATGTGGCCAGCAATAGAATAAATAATAGTATTTTAAAATATATTTATTGAATGTGGCATAGGGTAACTCACCCCCTGTGTTTCTTAGTAGAAAATTAAACTATTGGGAATTAAGTAATAGCAGCCATGAATTCTTCCCCATAAAAACAAACAAACAAACAAATGAAACAAACAAAAAAACCCACCACCAACAAAACCAACTTAAATATAGTAACTAGGTTGCACTTACAAATGCAAACCAGTTTTATTTAATTAAAAATACATAGATACAAACTTCAAACTTTGGAGCGCTAAATGGTTGTGGATTTGCACACAGACAGCATGTGGCTCTCTGGGGCATTTACAGAGCTACATTTCTCAAATTATTCTATCAATTTATTTCAAAACTATTAGGAAACTAAGCAAAAGTGTATGTATGTGCATATATTTATACATGGATGCATGGTGCAGACACTGTATTTGTAAGCAAACTTATATGTAATATGCATATGTGTGTACTGAATTTTTTTCATAAATATTCAGACTATAATCCGAAATATACACAGTACACATGCATTATGCAAATATCTGTGTATTCTATGTCAGATAGATAGAAGTGTGACCACTGTGAAACAGAAAGCATATGGCATCTCAGTTCTGCTTAATATTGTCAGGCTCAGGAGTTAATTTAGGACACTTGATATGAATGGTTGTTTTTGTTGTTGTTGTTGTTGTTTTTTTGCTTATGGCATGTCACAATTTGGATGATGCATAACCACATCGACAGAAAAATGCATTTAGATGTTTTGGATATGTCAGTGGGAGTTTTGTCAGCTAATAAAGATTGTATATTTTGGCCCTAACTCTGTTAAAAATAAATTACTTTTCTTTTTTTTTTGTCTAATGTAAAATTAAAATGAATAAACATCATAAAGCTCAAACCTATCCTAGTGGCTGTTTGAAAATTCCAGAGATGTGGCACTAGGGAGCAACCATCATTCCAGTGCAAAATGTGCCGAGCTATTTTCAATGGGAAATGAAGAGCAGAAATAGGAGACTGAAATAACAATAGGCTGATTGCTTTCTTCTTCTTTTCTTTTTCTTTTTTTTTTCCTTTTTTTTTGTTTTTTTTTTTTTTGTTTGTTTTGTTTTGTTTAACATTGCATTAAAGAGAACAACTGAGTTTCTGCATTTTTCCTATTTTCTTGTCATGGACATATTAGCATTACATGATGCATACTAATTATAAAGTTGGCTGTAACAAGAGTTCCTCTTGTGAATCCATTTAAGAACTGATTGTTTACTATCTTTTTCTGTAAGTATAAAATTTTAATTATGCCACTGACAGGAACTGTGCGTGATACAGTGCTCTACATTTATCACTGGGAGAGGGCCAGTTGCAGAGCTGTTTGACTTTGGAGAAATCCTGATGCGCTTGCAATGTTGAGCAGCAGGTGCCACATTATTATGTACAGAAAAGCAATTAGGAAGCATATTGGATGAATGGGGAGTGCATTAATATTAGCAAGTACATTTGTCAGTGGTTTTGATGCGAGTCTTTTTCTTTTCTTTATGCAACATTAAGATTGTGGCTCTCATAAATTCTCCCCTTAAATTGCCATCTGTTCCCTTGTCATGCAGTAGTGAGGTAGAGAAAAGTTTTCTTGACAAAATGAAAAGAATTTCTTTTATTTAAAGTAGAAGCAAAGAAGCCTAGACAAAGTGGGAGAATTGTAGGTTATGCAATAGAGATTTGTATGTGTTAAGTAATTACTGTTGAATGTAACATTAGCTATGGAACAGTCAGGGTTTTTTTATGCCCCTTCTAGATCTCAGTTTTTCGATGATTTCACGTGCTTTTAGAATATGGCATGGAACAGTTTTAACCCAATAGTACAAAAGTTAGGATGGCCCCAACAGGATGCCTGTGCTGCAGAGCTTCAGTGGGGATCAGCACGTCCTGTTGAATTGCATTGCCTATGGGCAAACCTCAGGTTGCTGCAGGCCTGGACTGAGCATTAGCCCCCAGAACTGAACCCATACCACTCAGAGTGCTCAGCCCCACGCCAGGCAGGAGCTTTGACACCAGCTGGCAGAGATGCAGTGGGAATTTTATCTGAGCTGTCCATGGGGCAGACAGTCAGGTGGCAGTGATGCTGTAGTCATCCTCAGTGCCAGAGGAACAATGTCAGAGCTGCGACCAGGCTGGGAAGCAGTGGTGGCCAGGCAAGCTGTTCACAGTCTGAAGCCATTCAACTACGTATCAAACACTTTGTTTTAGAGAGGGTTTTGTTTTATGGCAGTTTCAAGACTTCTTAATTCTTCTGGCAAGGATATTTGTCTGAGGGGAAGACTGGCATGTGTCTTTGAGAAAGTAGCTACCTTAACAGAATGATTGGAAAACAAAAGCAGTAACAGGCAGAAAACAAAATTTTAAAATGCTGGCACAAATGAAAGTACAAATGTTTTTATGGAGTCATGTATTTCAGGGTTGCTTTTTTTCCTGGGAAGACAATGGAGGAGGGAATTAATAACATCACTCTACTATGTATGTGTCCTTTCTTTAGTCTCAGTAGGAATGTATTTATTTTGGTGATTGCAGGTTGATCTGTGGCTGGAATTGCTCCTGGTCCAGACTGGACGAGATCAGTACAAAGACATCATCTCCTGTGAACCAGTGTTTTCATATGCAGTTCCATTTTCTGTGTGGGAGTGCACATGTTTGCACTTATGAAGAATGAGAGTGGTTCTGCCTGTTTGGGCTACCCACTCTTTTTCTATGCCAGCCAGCATTCATAGGTATTAATGTCCTAAAGTATGTTCCCCCCAAAAAAGTAAAAGAAGTGCAGTGGCAGTTCTGGCAGACAGTTTGAGTCGACCAGTCCTACTTCTGAGACGTATCAGTAGTGGAACTTAACATCTTTTCCTCCTTCTTCTTTGCTCGTCTCACTGTTGAGTAAACTCTTCAAAGCCCAAGACAACCTGCTTTAGAAATGCTAGGAAGAGAAGAATGAGCAGCGTGAGCTCCAGTGAGCAGCAGCAGCTCCAGTGGAGCAATGTGGCCAGGCGGTGACATTCTGTGGGAGTAGCCCCAACTCTTTGGCTGGTCCTTAACTATTTCTGTTCTCACCTTGGCTAATCATGAAAGAAACAGGCTGTTCTTCCTGGTAATTTCTGTTCCTCTCATCCCCAGCTGTTGGGGGTCATTGCCAGAGAGATCCCTCTCCTGGGATGCTAGGCCAGCCCTGTGCTGTTCCCTCTGAAACAAGTCTGGATCAGTTTGTGCCGTTGCTTCAGGCTGTTTTTTATCTCTGTCTTTGGTCACAATTAGCCTACCTCACAGGTTGTTTTTCCAACACGTCCTCAATCAGTACCTAATCTTAACACACCATAAGGCTATTCGCTCCCCGTCTGTTCCAATTTTTTTTCAACAGCATCTTTTTCTCACCCTCTGGTGTATTGTTTCTGTCTTCTGTCAATACACGGCAACAATTCTTACTCTTTCTGTATGCATTCCTGCTGCTCTCGATATCGTTGCTGATATCTGATTGTTGTTGTCTTCTCGTGTAGTTGCTTTTTCTCTCCCATTTCATACGAGATCACCACCCATCCTGATCTTCTCGCACTGCGATCAAACCTCCCATACTCCTTTCTGTATCTTCCTTGCACCCAGCGAACTGCAGCCCCTTCGGTTCAGATACAGCTCATCATACATGAGCAGATTGCATCTGTTCAAAAAAGAGCCCCAATCCACACAGTGTTCATTTAAACAGCATTGATAGTAGTGAATTCATTTGAGATTCATATGGATGTCATATACTGTGAGTTACAGCGTAAGCATCAGTTAATGGACACTCGCAGTAAAGTGTTCCCTATCAAATAATACATCACTGAGCTACATGAAGTGGTTTATGTATTTTTTTTCTTCTTCTGTGATTTCATGAAAGCTAAGGAAGGTATCTAACAGTATGATTGCCTGGCCTTGTAGGATATTTTTTTAGCAACCAGCATTGCTTAATGTTTTATTGATGTATTTTTAAATAATTTATCTTTAAACCTTTGTTTAATGGATGTATTTTTATTCGGAATTTAATACCAGAGAAGGTAGGTCTGA
Source organism: Tragopan temminckii (assembly GCA_028571105.1). Classification (NCBI taxonomy): domain Eukaryota; kingdom Metazoa; phylum Chordata; class Aves; order Galliformes; family Phasianidae; genus Tragopan; species Tragopan temminckii. The sequence continues at coordinate 1,502,336 of JAOWBP010001760.1, read as the reverse complement.
CAGTTCATATTTGCACTCAGATAATATTTCTCCTGCAAACTTTCTTCACTCTCTTAGCTAAACAACAATTTTGTATTTTTTATCTCTATTTTTAATTAGTCTGTCGTTTCAAGGGGCTTGCATTGATATTTAACAGAAGTATTAGGCAATGTGAATGATGATTTATTCAGATTTCAATTTCTACCAAATTTGACAAATATTAAAAATAAACAAAAGCTCCTCAAGGCACTATCATTAAAATCCTGAACATCTCCTATAAAAGGCATTAATGTTAAAAGTGGAATATCCTATAGCGTCGGCTTACATGGGGAAGGTGAGACACAATGCACCAAGATCTTCCAGAGGAAATCTCCTCCTTAGTGATAGAATCCTCAGAATGTTTTTTACCTTGAGAAATGCATGACAAATAGAGAAATGTATTGTGTATTTACTTGCATTTCTGAGATTCTTGTGCTTTGCCAGCATTTCTGCCTGTTTTCCATGTGTTTAGCCTTCTGGTTGTTCCAGGCAGTATTTTAAATACAAGTAAGAAGTATGAAACCGAGCTGTGTTTCAGGCACAGCTCACTACAAAAATAGGGAAACACACTGTTTTCATCCCTAAATTTTAAGAACTTCAACAAATGTGTTCTGTCCAGCTTGTATTTTCGCCATATTTTATTCAGTGGTATAAAAATAGTGTAGACATTCACCACGTCGTCTATTGTACAACTTGGCTATATTTGAACTAAAGCCCCACCATCTTAAGACAACACTTTGATGTGGGTGTTTCTTCAGGTCTTAAAGGCTCACATTGCACCATCAAAGCAACATGTGAACTTTGGGGTATTTACCTTGCTTAATGAGAAATGTTTTCCACGTTTTTTCACTGTGACATTTTTCTACCGCACAATGTTTCTGTGTGTTCTTTTTCTATTTAAAATTTAAAGAGCTACATTTGGGAGAGGAACAATGTAGGTAAAAGAGACCCCTGGAGTGTGTCTGATGTGATAGTTCTCTTCTGTGGCACCATTTTTCCTCCTGCTGTGGGAGAGCTAAATGATAGTGCCTTATACCTTACTGAATAAAGCCTAACACTGTTTCCAGCTGTGAACATGTGATCGGTTTTTGTGTTTGATTTTTGCACACAAGTATACTACTGCAAGCATACCCACACACTCCTATGCAAACACTCCATGTGGGAATTATTGTTGACTCAGTCATTAATCTACCCGTAATTAATCACGTTAAGTATTAAGGTGCCTTTCTGTGCAGAGAGGTACGGCAGCCTTTTCTGTTCTACCTTAGCGCAGAACTGCTATGCCACCAATTTACTTTCGCACTAAGAATGTTGAAAGATGCGTTGAGATACCTTGTTATATGAAAAACTGGGCAGAACACCATTGTCTGATCCCGAAGCTCTCTGAGGATTACTCGGTAATCCTATTGATATTGTTGGGAATAAGGGCTATGAGACGTAGTCCCTAATTGTTACACGTGTACCGAGAGTAATGTAACATTTGTTTTTTGGGTCTTGCACTGGTGTTTATTTAAAAAAAAAAAAAAAGCAGTTTATCTTTTCAGTACTGCTCATAAACAGCGTTTGTTCTCTGGACAGAGCACGACTTTTATTTCAGTGCTGTTATGGTGACCGGGACTGTATTTCTAACAGGACCAGAGGGTTAAACAAATTAAAATCACGCCTTTTATTTTAAGCAGTAGACAGGATCCATTGTTGTGAAAGCTGAAGACCTGCACTTGTATTCTTCAAGAGTGTGGCATGTCATGTTGTTTGTTAAACACCCAGAACTCATAATATCCTTCTCTCTGGCTCACTGAACAGCAGAAAAAAATGGGTCCTGGAGGAATACATTCAGAGACAAAGAAGAAAAGTTATTTTATTTTTAGTGATCAGATGGCATAATTGTTGGTTGGCGTTAAGTGGCTCTGAATATGAGGGGAGGGAGGATTAATTTCTGAGTAAATGAGCAACATCTGAAATCACCAGAGGGGCCTGATCCTTTTAGCACCGGCGATGGTGCAGTTGTGCCATGGATTTATTTATTTTTTATTTTAAGAGAAGGGAAGGCTGGAGGCTGTCATGACAGACTTGTGCTCTGCAGAAGGAAGCGGTTTGCTCCCTGCTGGCTTGCTGGATCTCAGCAAGTGTGACTCCTGGTGCTTTGCAGGACATTTGCCTGGCTTTGTGTTACACACTCATAGGCAGACCCTCCCGAGTTCAGGGGAGTGCTAGAAACTGGTGGATCCCTGTCAGCAAAAGGTGAGATCATGCACAGTGAAGGACAAACCAGACTCGCACTTCTGATGTTCCACTTGCTCTCATATTGGCTGGCCATTTTGGCTGGCATTGGTTTAGTACGGTTTTTAGATTTGTTAGTCATTTTCCTTTTGTTGCATGATGATGGATGGCTTTGAATTTTGCAGGAATTAGAGGTGGATGGATGTAGGGTTTGAATTTTCCAATTGAAAGAAGTGTTTGCTTTTGTGAGAGAATCCAGATTTGGAAAGATTGTGATGGGAGAAGCATATGTAAAATGACCAGTGGATCCGCTAAGGCAGCGATAGCAGTGGGGATACAAAGCAGCAACAGAAGAGCTCGCAGTTCTGCAGTGAGCTCCAGGTGGACCATGCTGCGCCCACATCTGCCTCAGATATTTGCAGGACAGAACCTGCTCCTGGAGAGGCCGAGGCCAAGAAAACAAAGCAGAATGTGGCCTGAGCCCTATGAGCCCTGACCTCTCCCGGTAATTACAGTTACGAAGTTTTCTTTCTGCTGCTGTTGGAGAAACATATCATGCTCTTTGGGAAGGAGAGGAAACAATAGAATAAAAGCAACAAGCAGCGCTGGCAGGAGCGGAACAAGGGCTCTGGGCAGCAGGTGCACTCGGCGAGAGGGTGGAAAGAAAATGCTGTGGCTTTGGCAGCTGGTGCTCAGTATATGCACGATATATAGATGGGGTAGAGCTGGTGACAGACCATTACTGGAGCACAGAGCACAGCAGCGTACCAACATGAATGCAGAATGGTTCTCAGACCCACCATTGCCTTTCCCTTTGTATTGACATTCACACCTGTGCAAATGAGGACACAGCGGGTGCAACACCAGAATGTAACAGTTGTGTTTTACACCCACTAATTGCTTATGAATATTTCTCTGCAAAGTGCTATGCTATGCCTATGTCAGTCAGGTGAGAGGGGAGGAAAGAATGATCGAGGACACAGTGATCTAAAGGGCTTTTTATTTTTTTCCTTCTCCCTTTATACGGATTTGCATGCGACTTTGGTGTTTTAGTAGTTAGTGAGGCAGTCTTTGTTTTTTTTTAGCCTAAGCTCAGACATTTGGGAGATTTTGGAGGGCTTCCAGCAGAAAATTAGAACTTCTTGATCTAGATTCAGTCCCTGTTAGCATCAGCATCAAGATCCTACTCTCCTACTCGTTTAATAGGAACTGGATCACACTCATGACCTGTTTGTAGCTGTCAGCTGTCCGCCAGACAGAAGCAGCCTTTTCAGCAGCAGAAGAAAGATGAAGTCTTTCAAGGCTGGCTCTAAAGAAATCAGAAGCAATGGAGCTCAAGCAAATGGTGACCTTAGCAATATTTGTATTTCCAATTATAATATGGAATGTTCTGGAAGAAACAAGATGGATGTTGTAGAGGTAGCATCGGTCACTGCATAGTCAGATTTACATGTTTCCTCCCTTGTAAGGTAGTATTTGGCTGCAGTTTAATTCTTTTCTCCTGTGTACTTATTCCAGACTCTTAGGACTACTGAGTTATATGCAGTAACATCATCAAAAAATTATTTTCTTTTAACACTGTTTTAATATTGTTGCTCAGAACGGAATTCCCTTGTGGTGAGCAGCTGGGTTAGGCTAACTTCTGACATGTGGTATCTCATTTTTGAGGTTCCTAAACATCACCAATAGGCTTGCATAGAGCTCATGCCACTCAGCAGGCAGCCTGCTTCTGAGGGTGGACTATCTCAGGGCACTAAGGTGTGCAGTCACTTTCTCAGATGCATGCAATTAATGGCAGTTAGTACTGTCCTATTATCATCCTTGAACATTACACAAACTGTTTTGTGTAAATTTTGTTTTCTGGGGAAACAGAAAATATTTGAAATAGAGCAGCTTCACTATCTTAAATAAATAAATAAGCAAGTCAGGTCTGTTGAGAATCCAGACCGTTCATTTACAGCATAGAGAAATGACTGTCTGGCCTGCTCTTGTGGAAAAGGACTTCATTTTGTGTGTGGTTACTACCAGCTGGCATCTGACTGTTCAGATGAACTCCTGCCTTCTTGAAGGGGTGCTTTAAACAGCCTCAGTTTGGAAGCAGAAGTGCATGTGCTGGTTGACAACTGAGGCATTGAACTTCTATCTTCATAAATAAGAGAACTGATGGACAAACTTTTTCTAAAACTTTCGGAAAAACACTGCAGCGATTGCATTTACCATGTAATTGGTGACATTTGTTCATTAGATTTATACACTGGATTTTTCTCTAATGTAAATTTTGCTACTGTGAAAGCATTGCTTAAAAGATCTAGGAGGACTGCGCTAAGTTAAAACAGCACAAAACAAAGACACCAAAGAAAGTCAAGCTGTTAGAGAAGTGAGGTGTTAGACTTATGTTATCTCGGTATTGCATACTTCCCAGACTGGGGACCTAATGAATCCTCGTATCTTTGTATCAATTACATCATTTGCCAAAACAGACTTTGAATGTTCCGAAACACCTTTTACCAATTTAATGTCTGAGTTTATATTTTGTTGAAAATCCGCTGACTTGTTGACAGCAACAAATGAAACTAGGAGGAATGCTGGACTTGTCTCCAGAGCAAGCTGGCAAGCCTTATTTATCTGGAATCCATTCTTTGCCATTCTCACAGAGCTGAAAGGTGCAGAATTTCTGTTCTATACAAAGCCAGGAATTTATGTCATCAAGTAATTATTTCACTATATTCATTAAAGGTGTTCTACTATTTGATGATTGGAGGGAAAATTGAGGAATTTTTGTTAGTGTTGTATAAATTTCAACATTTTCAATATTTGATAGTTTGGATGATGGAGCTTAAAGCCAGAATCCGTAGATATAAGGTACTATAGAAATCAATAAATATTGGAGTCAAGGGAATGATGACAACAGCTGAGAATTTGCACTGATGTCTTCCAACCACTGAGTTGAGGAATCAACCCTGACATAGAACCATAGTTAATGAAAATTGTTACCACCTGTTTTCTGTAGACTGATTGAAATAATTGGCCATTCATTCTGTCTTTCAGTAGGTACATATCTACCTCATATTGTACATAATTTCCAACTGAAGAAAGGTCAAGAATCAGTTTGGAAAGAAACTGAACTCTTCTTTTACTGGCTAGTTTGTGAATAAGAGAAATTTGCTCCTGAGCAGTATGCATTTCACATGAAAGTCCATTTTCTCACAAAGGAGAGGATGTGCCCTTACAGGGTTTTAGAACAGGGTGTATATGGGGCATGAAGCACTGTTCTTGCTGCATAGTACTGATGGGGATTCTGCTGACCTATGCTTATATAAAAACGGGGTGAAAGTTCATGTAAGAGATCTGAATAGTTGGAGGGGAAGAATCAGATGGTTTGAAATTTCTTTTGCCCACTATTATCATCATGTTAAAGTAAAGAGGATTGTGAAGGTTATGCAGAATATAACTTGACCTGATTTTCCCCCAAGCAGCCTAAGATGTTATCTTCACTTAACAGGATTTCTTTGAGGGTCTTTAAAATGTGTAGTTATGTAATGTTTGTGTAATTGTAAAATCAAGAGTGCAGTTATCATCTCTCAATTGTGGAGCAGGATATAAATGAGAAGAAACATTGAATACAGAAACAAGAAAAAAGAATGACAAACAGCAGCTGTGGGCTCAATGGACAGTAGATGGCACCTTCAGAAATTTACCTCTTGTGGTCTTTCTGGAGAGCATGGGCTTACTAGACAACCTAGCAAAGTTTTCTTGGAAGGATTAACTTCCATTTGAGGGGAAAATAACAAAGCAGGCTTGGAAGGTATGCTGTCTGGCAGAAGGAATGAAATGAATGTTTGACTTGATTGGGAGGCTGTGAGGTTTCCAGAAAGAAATGAAAATCACCACCTGGTGACAAGAAAAGGTGAGTAGAAGAACGTGTAGAAAGGAGTGGCTTTATGGGAATTTTTTAAGAAGTATGAAAGAGCCCAAGCAGCAAAGGACTGTGCTGTGCCATCAAGATAGGAAAAAGATCATTTAAAAGACAGGTGAACCAACTGTGTGTTGAATACCAGAAAATGGAAATAAAGCTGTTATGCCCAAGACCAGTGAAGTTATTCTACTGAAACTGAAATATCTACAGTGAACTGGCCGGTAATCCCTGCCATGGGGTGAAGTCTAGTATGAGAAGCCCAAATTCTGATTGCTGCTGGGATGTCTAGGTTCTGGCCCAGTTTCACCTGGTTCCATGGCTAATAGGGTGGAGGAACCCATAGACCCATGTCCTGGGAGAGGGAGAAATGGGGTAGGGAAAATGTAGGAGAGGGGCCTAAAAACAAAACAGCAGCAATGAGCTAAGGGAGAAAACTAATTTACTAAATATGATAGTGGAATGTGAGATGATATAACACATTATAATATAACATAATTGGAACTGAAGCTAATAAATCAAATAAAATTAGAGAGTGTCCAAAACTGAAGGCCTTTCTGTAGTGCTGAAGGCAAGACGGCTAGGGAGCACACATTGCAGAGATGAGCAGAAAGAAGAAGAGCGGTCTCGTGACTCCCAGACAGTTTTATCTTTCCCTATGAAAAGAAAATGGCAATGGAATAGTGAAGTCTTCTGGGATCTGTAGTTCATTCTTTCCAGATACCTGGAACCATCGGCAATCCACAGAACTGGAGCAATACCTCTTTAACTACCAATGCACTACATGATGTTATGATGTGGAATGCCAATAACAAAAATCATAAAACCATGCCATGGGCTCTACAATTTCCAGTATGTCAATGGTCAAAACATCAGTACAAGATCTAGTCAGAATAAAAATCAAAATTGTTTCAAGATATAGTTTGCTGGGTTAAGGTAGTTAATGTTTGAGCTTACCAAGTTCAATAGAATTACATTTCCTAATTTTAATAAAATTTAAATTTTAAAAATATTAAAATTTTAATAAAATTTAAACTCTTTTGTCCCTAGAAATTGTCCATTTCAAAGACAGCAGGCAGATTGTACCGTCCCAATCCAGAAATCTTTGTGGTTTTTTTTCCAGTGCAAACACTGTTTGACATACAGTATTCATATTTCTTCAGGCAGGTCTCCATTCTGCTCCAGGAGTTCTGTGCTCCCTGCATGTCTTCTTGTGGTCCCTTTTGACTGGGATCAGGTCTGGTTACACTCTCCGCAGGACAATCTCTCAATTTCTGTTCTGACCCTCCTCTTTTCCTGCACTAATTTTACCAGGATCCACTAGTCCCATTGTATGACAAGCTCCCTAACATTTTTCAGCTTTAAAGCCTAAATTTGCCACTTTCTTTATCTGTTCACATGCATTCTATAACCTCATCACTACCTTCAGAGATGTTACCACTGCTCTAACGATGAATATAATTTTTCTAGTTTGAATGCACGTGTCTTGGTGCAGCCAGCATCTTCAGCTTGTTCTCTTTCTTGATACCAGTCACCTGCACCTTGGCATGTATCTGTCAACACTGTGTGTCAACACTGTTGTATTACCCAAACCGAGCAATTCCCAACCTTGAATTTCTTCTGTAGCAGCCGCAAAATACTTTGGATATGTTGCAATCTTTTAGCCCCCTCCCGAGATATACTAGCCTGTTCCTGCTACTTGACCATTAACCAATTTTATCTTTTTCTTAATATAGTAAGTAGTCTTTTTTATGTTTCAGATTCTTCCTTAGTTTTCTAATGGGTGTAATCGATATAATTAATACCCTATATACACTGATGCTATATTACTGTGATTGACATCAGTATGCCCGCATAGGGCATAGAAGGACTAAATAGGCTAACGACATGTGCATGGGCTGCATTTTGCTCTGGAATTTGAGTGATGCAGAAATAGGTCTCTTTGAGTTGCTAAAAAATGCTGCTATGCTCTTGAGCTGGATGAGAAAGACAGAAACACCAGCAGTTCAGTCACCTGTGCTCTTTAAAACTCTTCCTTGGCAAAGGACTTTGTTCTACAGCTTTAGATACTGTTTGTTTGTGCATACTTAAAAGCTTTGCAGGAATTGGAATGTGAATCTATAGGCATCTTCTGTTTCTTTGTGCATACTTAAAAGCTTTGCAGGAATTGGAAGGTGAATCTATAGGCATCTTCTTAGTTAAGAAAAGGTAGATGTAGTATGAGGAACGTTCACTGAAGCATAGCTGTGAAAAATTTTGCTGTCATTATAATGATCTAGAAAGTGAAACTCGATCAACTGACTACAGATAAAGTAAAATGCTTTGTGCTGCTTCTGGGATAGGTGGTTACAGTGAGAGTAAGTGTATCAGCCGGTGGATTATCCATCTCATTTTGTCTGTGAGAGTAGAAGAGACAACATATACAAACATAAATCTAAAAGTAAGCATAAGAATTCAGTGTGGTGACATTCTTGTGGTTAGTAACATATTAGTGGTGTTGTTTTTTTTTTTTTTTTAATAGTCTTTTTTTTTTTTTTTTTTTAAACTAAGGAAAAATGAGAGCATTAACTAGAGTTTAGGTTCTTCATCAAGCCCCAGATTTATGAAATTCTTTGTGATTACCCTGGGAAATGCTGAATATAGTTGGGCCTGCAATAAGGTCACTGAGAGCACGAAACTGAAGTTAATGAGAGCTACGCACTTCAAACACTGATGTCTAGTCTTTCATGTGCTTCCTACACCATTGACACAATGGCATTTCTCTAACAGTTGCATTCTGCATTGCCATGCAAACCATTCCCTTTCCTGGATTTGCCCATGCTTAGGGCTAACACTGATAGTGCAGCAAACAGGGTCTGCAGAATCAGTAATGACCACAGGAGGGCAAGATCTTGATTGTACTAGGTGACTTACCCCAAATATCACACAGTGGTCTCTGTTTTCTTGGCCATTAATTTCCTATTGAGTCATAATACACAGCACTGACTACTGAGTTGCTGGAAATGGTTTGCAGTAGCTGAACTTTCTTTTGTTAGTTGAATCTCAGTATTTCTGGGATAGAAAAAGGTCCGCAGCACAATGTTAGGACCATCTTTCTTGCAAGTGCCTTCATCTTATACAGCAAAACAGTGATGTCCAACGGCTGGCAATCCTGATATGCTGCTGTGTCCGGTTGATGGAGCAATATAACAGAAATGGCCCAAAGGGAAATTTCTCATCCAACAGTCTCCCAGAGGCTCAGACAGAGTGCATTTGTATTTCCATAACTTTAAGCCAATCAGTGGTCCTATTAACAGTAATGGAGCACTTCTTGATTTTACTGATAAAGAGATGCTTAAGTGTTGTGTTGTGTCATGCTGAATGTGATGACCCTGCGAGAATTTCTTTTGTAGTACACTGACCCTGTTTAGTCTATCTTTGTGGCTTCAAAAAATCCTGTGAAATTGTTTATAATTTAATGCAAGCAAACTGCAACCAATAATTGTAAAGGACAACTCTTGCTATTCACAAAAAAAACCCAGAAGTCTCGGGGCAAGAACTTGTTGTCTCTCCTAATTCTGATGAATCATGATCTTTCACGTCAGGCAGTGTCATTTGTCAGCAAGTTGTGTCCTTACAGATTGTGCCATGGCAGCTGAAATAATGAAGTGTGATGTTCATGAGTTTGTCCTCAAAACAACAACAAAATGCCTTCAGATTGGGTCACTTCTATCAGCTGAAATTTATTGCAGTTGAAAGAAGCTGGGCAGATGTTAGAACGCTCGTGCTACACACGAGCCAGGAGGTTTCTCTGTTTATTATTTCCCGGCTGCTTGGCACATTCTTGTGACACACAACAAACCCCCATTATGAAGGATTATATGATGAGACAACAAGCATGTGAAAGATAGCAACCAAATGGTGACTCCCAATTACATGAAAAATTACTATAATCACCCCTGCTGTAACACCCGTCTGTTGGCAAAGTGGTTGATCCCCTTGAAAAGCTTTAGAAGACCCACTGTATTAAATAAAAATCTCAGTTCTGTGTGTAATCATAAAAATTAACACTGTCACTTTAAAAAAATCAAATTGGTGTCCTAAAGGGAAACCTACTAAGCTGTGTAAAGTAGCTATTATGAAAATGTTTAGCCTTTTGAATGTATTTCAGACAGCATTTGTGTTGCCAGATTTGTCAGCCAAAAACTCACTAAGCAGATTTGTCAGTAGCTGAGGCCATAATCTGTAAAACAGACATTGGCATAGAGATTAAAGATCAAGAGAATTATATAGTTTTTGTTACCATATGCCAAGATTTTTCTTTTCTTTAAAAAAAAAAAAAAAAAAAGTTTATTTTGTGCAGGCTGTATCTTAAGGGCTGCTGCTCTTTCTGTTTTGTTGTCTCAAACAGTGGGAATTCCTGTCAGAAAAGGAAAACTGTTTTTATTCACAGACTTCGGGCTTTGTGTAACTGTCACCCTTGTGCATTGCTGAGCTTTACGTTGTAACCGAAGTTGCGTATCACAGTTCTGATTCATTGCATTGGGGCCCATCTTTTAAAATAACTTTTTTCATGATTTGGATGATGGAATTGAATTCTGTAGGATTCCTGCCCTCTTCAGCAGAGGAGGCTGCTTCCTGAGCTCTAGTCCCATTGTGGGCCAAGCAAAAACTTCCCCTCTCTGCAGGCAGGCCAAGGCAACCTGGGAATCTTAACATTAGTTTTTGAAGGATGAGTATCTCCTCATACTGCTGTCTGCTTAGTGGGGCACAGCCCCTTTGTGGGCAGGGTTGGCACAGATCTGTGGCACGCTTGGTACTCTGACCTGCATTCCTTTCTGTGGTTTGTACCTGCATGACAGTTTGAGCCTTTGGGGTCTTGCTCTAAAATAATAGCCGTGTCTGCTGTGTCCATTGGTATGATGCTGCTGAGGTATCCCTGGCAAGGTAAGTCTCTTTTAGGTTCTCCACTAGGTAATTTTTTATGTTGAGGAGCTTCAAGAAAACCATAGAAAAAAAATGGAGAAATGACTTTTGAAAATTTAATGAAGGTAATCTTCACTACAGCTCTTGAGTGGAAACTCCACTGAGTACATAGGTAAGCATTACTGGTGCTAGGGTAGTTGCATTTAAGTTAGCATTGGGATTTTGTCGTTGCTTCAAAAGCAAAGACAGCTTGTCTTACGTGGAAGAGGAATAATTTACTTGAATCACAAAACCAGTCGTATTGTGCTCTGTGTGCCCTTCACTCTTTCGAGAATGCCACAGAGTGGGCCTGCTTTTAACTCGACGTCTCTCCATTCCGACTGTTTGAAAACCAGCTACTGGATTCCACCTGGAGCTCTTGCAGACAGGCAGTGTCCTGCCTAGTGGTATGTGGAAGAGCTTCTATGCTTTCTAATCAAGTCTTTGAGTATTATCTTTATTCTCTGATAGGGTGGAGCTGACTGCAGCAGCACAAGTTCACCACTGCTTTATGTCTTACTGACTCTACTGTTACTGTATGCTGGGCTTTCTGCTGCCAAGTCCTCTGTTACGGATGTGGCTGTAAAAAGGTGTGTGTGTCTTGAGGGCAAGTTGGCCAGGCTTCTCTGCATGGATCAGTGTAGCAAACTGTGAGAGAGTTTCCATACAGTGTCTCTTGTCTTTTCCTGTACCATGAAGGTTGCCATTGAGTACTGCTATTTCTGGTTATGCAGTCACAGTATTCATGAATAATTCTGCTTAGGTTCATCTTGAACATGCATGCATGCTCCTAGCATACTGTTATTTCAATGTGCTTTATGGTAGGCCATGCTGCAATCATGTAGGCCAATGGAAAAACCACTGCTCTTTGCAAAAAGTTGCCTTTATTTGGGGAATTGAAGTAGACATGAGAGTAAAACTGGGCTGAGCTCTGCTAGAGGGCTCTCAGACTGCTCCAGTGGGTCCAGCTGTCGCTGTGTGACATGTGGGACGTGTGCTGGATTCCCTCTGTAGGACCAGGAGTCCGTGTGGCTTTGTAGAGAGCAGGGATGTAGCCTTGCCTTTCTGCTGCTGTAGGATCTTTGCGTCCTTCCCCAGCTCATCTCCTTTTTTTAGGAGGTGGCTGGCAGTGTTTGCACATGGTGCATTTCTTCTGGTGCTGCAGAAAGTCCTTCTGTTGTGTGCATTCCACCTGCCAAAAAGGTATTTCTAATGTAAGCACACCCCTGTAGGCCTTTCAAAGGGCAGACACCACACTGAGCTTGGGTCCTTTGAATCCCCACAGAAAAGAGTAGGCAGAGTGCATCACAAGTATTAAAATAGTAAGATAGAGGACTTCAAAGTTAGTGTAGTGACTTGTTCCGGAGTATGAAGTGCTGAGTTCTCTTTTAAAAACCTTTAATCAGTGCAGCGTTCATCACACAGATGTTAGCGGCAGTGCTAGAGCTCTCTAATTGTAATTTAAGTTATCCCTGCCTAAGGGCTTGCAATTAAATTATTAGACTGTTGCAGTGAGTCCATGGATCCTGGTTGCACCTTGCAAGGGGGTATTTTCTGGTATGATGAGAAACAGTGGTTTCTCCTGGGAAGCAAATGTACCATTATGCACTTATTAGGTCCTTGATTAGATCCACTACTGATTAGCAAACAGACTTTGCAAGAGAAAATATTACAGTAGTTTTTGTTAGCTGCACAAAAGCATTGTGCGATGAAGATGAAAACAAACCAAACCTAATAGTAGCCCCTAACTTTTGTGTACAATTTAGAACTTGCTCTTTTCAAACTGGTTATATTGTTAACCCATAACTTACAGTGGAAAAAAAAAAACACAAAAAAAAAACATGCTGGCAATTGGTGCAGCTGCACAGAGATTTCTGAGTATGTGTGTATTAAATCCACATAGCATGCAAACATGTGCTAAGCACTCCTGCAAGCAATCTGTACGTATGTATACATATATACACAGATCTATGTGTATATTGATTGTAGAAACACAGGTATATATTTATTCCAAAAGAGGTATGTTTTCATTTCACTGAACAACTTACTGCTTCAGAATTTCATTTCTGTTTATGGCGTGGGAGAGTCTGGAGACTCTTTATCTGTCTCTCATCACTAGGTTCGAAAATATCTAATGATGAAATACAGAAGCATGTTTTATCAGAATGCAGACTTCCATTGTATCAGTTGTTACATTATTACTTTGCATCTTCTGCAGTAAGTGCCTGCTTGCATAATTATTTCAAATTCACCTTTGGGTTTTTTAAACTTTGGAAACAAAGACAGCCGTAGATTGTTGTGCTGAACAGTAAAATGAGGATGGGTGTTCAGTTTGCATTTAAACTCCTGATCGGTAAACTTTTTTCCTTTGGCTATTATTATTTGAATCGAGTTCATTTCCCATTCATCTTGACTTCATTAGTAAGTCCAGGAACATTCACCTGCACAGTATTTAGCCTTCGCTTGCTGTGGAAGGTACTGAGAATGTAAGGAGATGTAGTACATTATAAATTGCCCTACACTGCTCAGCTCTCACTCTCATCTCCAAATTCATCCCTTCAGCTCAATTTCATTCAAATCAGTTAAGTTAAAGGTTAAAGGTTACTTGTTGCCCTCAGACATTTGAGAGAAGAGGAACTTCATCAGGAAATGCATCCTCACAAGCTGTGTGTTAAGTATAACACTGAAGACACAATGCTTTGCCAAAATCAGGGTCCAATTGTTAGACTGCCAGAAGCATAAGAACTATTCTTTAAGGAATTGAAACTGGAGCAGATTGCAGCAACTCTCTTCTATGGCACTGGAAAAAGTCCTGTAAAGATATCAACAATTATTACTAATTTTTCAAGCGTTGACAGTGTGCTCAGTATGTTCAGAACATGTGTTGCTGCAGACTGAGCCAAGCACGAGGCCTCTAAGATCACAAAGGAGCTTTTCCTTTTGGATCCCTTGTAGCACTCTGCCCACAATTCAGAGTGTTGTCTCCCAGCCCTTGAGAGTTGTCTGGGGGTAATAAGTATGTTGGCTTTGCTAAAATCCAGACCCTCTCTTCTATCATTGAAAGGAATGCTTCTTAACTAACACTGGGCTTGTTAGTATTGGTAACTGCTCGTTCAAACTTTTGTAAAGGGGCATACACAGCCCATCAGCAATGTGGCAGTGCTCACCTGCTTATAATCCTTAATTATACCTGGATTGCACTTTTCGGATGTAGTGGTTATTTGGCACTAATTATTGTTGTCTATGGCATAATTGTTTTTCTCCATCTCCACTGCAAATAAAGAAGCTTTCTATGTCTGAGATCTTATTAACTGTGAGTCACCAAAGAGGGAACGGGCCTGGATAATGTACTTTGGTTCAGACCCACAGTTTTAGGACACACTGAGGTATATAAATAGACTCTGGCTTAGTCATTCTTTTTTTGAAGACCTTCAGTGTGCTACTAGGAAAAGTAAATATATCAGCTGTCAATGTCCTTTACAAGCACATAATTTGAGTCCATTAGAAAATTGTTCACAGTTGTTATTTGAGCGCTTTCCACACTGGTATCCTAATTAAATTGGATTATTCCAACATTTCAAACCATAGACCTTTTAGCTTGTAAACTGGATGAATTTTATTAAGGTAATAATAGTCTTGAAATCATGGCACTAAAATTAATACTTTAAGGACAGTTGAATAGATTTTTACTACTTAGTATGGTACACGATTTACTATTGCAGACTGAACTAGCTCTTGTGATTGTTGAAAGTGGGGAGTATTTTTCTTGCAATTCTGTTTGTTCTCTTCCTCGTAACTTCCCTAAGCATCCATCTCCTGAGCAGAAATTTTCTAAGCTCTATCAAGTTCCACAAAACCAATATGCCTTGAACCCAATGCCGCCTGCCAATTAGAGCTATAAGCAACAATAATAATTCAGTTAAGCAACATACAATGCACTGCTACTGCTGTGTATTTTAATCTCAAGAAATTGAGTAATGATAACCTTAATTAGAGTGGACATGATTTTTAAGTGTTCTGTATTATGAATTTGAGTGTGTGAGCACTCCCTTGAAAGTCTAGGGGTTCTGTTTGCATGGAATTGTGTGCATGCATCAGGCAGAGGCAAGCATAGATGCAAAGCCTGAATCACATGTGTTCCTTTGCTTACTCTGTGTTGTTGAATTCAGCCTCTCTCACTGTGCCATCGCTTGCGTTAGTGATGTGGTATAGCTTTGGGGAAGGGAAGTGGAAATTTAGATTTCTGCATTTCATCATTGCTGTGGGCTTGGGATTAATGAGGTGAGTTCATTGGCTGCACACGGGCTTTGTGCAGCACGAGCACAACTTTGCTATCATGAGTTTGAAGAAGAGAAAGGCAGCGTCTGTCTTGGGATTTGACATGTTTTTTCTCATGATGTGAACAAGTTTTGTGCTTGCTGCACATTTGCAAGTAGCACTGGTGCCCAGTGAAACACAGGGTTCAGGCTGCACTTCCTTTGTTCTAATGGTGTGTATTGCTAAAGGGATATCTCATCAAAGCTTCACTACGGAAACCTCTAGAAGTCTTAGGGGAATTAGCATTTACAGGTTATATTAACAAGACCTCATGAGAAAAGTGAAAAAAAAAGTGCAAAATGAAAATGCTTTTAGAAAACAGACAAATTTACTGATGGTGGGAGGTGAATGTGAATATCATCATTTCAAGGGATCTGTCTGCACCATCACACTCTTTTTTGGACGAAAAATGTATTTCATGTTAGAAAAGAAGCAGAATTTGCACTGATGTTAGTCTCAGATGTCTTTCTCCATAATTTTCCATGATGTACATTTTCAGGAAATAGTTCATGAATTTAAATTGTTTGTACTTTTGGAATGCAAAACCACTTTTTAACTTTGGCCATGGACTTTGAAGACAATAATTACATATTTTTTTGCCATATGCAGAAGATGGAAGATTATACTGCTGCTTCTCTTGATAGAATACTTAGGTATGTGCAGTCTGAAATAACCTACGTTAACAGTTGTACGCTGACTAAAGTAGAGGAAGGTAATTAGAAATCATCTTTTTGTGTGTAATTTGTTTTAATACTTGAAATACATTTTTTTTGTGCAATCTTTTTTTTTTTTTTATAACTGAAAATCTTAACTTTGGTCCATTCTGTATTCTTATTTCTCTTCCAAATGTATCCTTCCTTCTCTATCCTCTTCAGAATAATTAAGTAGATTTCCTTATTTGGAGAAAAAAATGTTTTTCCTGACTAAAACAGAGTACTATTATCAATGATTTTTTTTTTTTTTTAATTTTAATCCCAACATGATTAAAAAGCTCTTATTTAATGTCTAAAGCAATCATATTTTAAAATTAATTTTATGAAGTATGATGGACCAGAAGAAAGAGAAGGAAGCAGGTCAATGTGTTGAACTGTCCTGTTTAGGGAACTCATGTATCTGATACAGAGTGTGGCCTTGATACAGAACATGTACTTTGTGAGACGAGGCCAAATGATCACATTGGTAGGGAAACAAAATCTCTTGTTGGATGTCCTTACAAAAGTTAGAATTAAACTCCAGTGTTAGACTTCCAGTGTGCAGTAGCACCCTGCGTGTGGCTTGTAAAAAGCTTGCTAGTGCTCTGTCCATCATAAATTTGTGTTATGCATCATACCAAAGTTTTGCCTATGGTTATGCTGAAATAACAATGCAAGTATTAATTTACGGTGCTTTATTCTGTTTAGCCCATTTTGAGTGAAATTTATATGTGTCTTTGAATCATTCACTAAGTCATAGCTGAAGAGAATTGGGCCTTTCAACATGGAGCCCAAATGAAGTGTGCCAAAGTGATTTCCATTGCCCAGACATTACATTGTCTGAGAAATGTCAAATTCTGTCATTTCTATTATCTGTTGCTCAGAATTGCACTGAAAAGAATGACTTTTGCAAAATACTCTCCCATTCTGAACTTCCTGTCTTCTATGTTTTTGAAGTCCTTAGCGCATTCACTTACAGCCCTGGGTATATGGAAGAACCACAAGCTTCTAATTCCTCGGAAATGAGGAGTGAACAAATATCTACAGCGTGCTGCTGCTTGTGTTGCCTGGTCTATAAGGGTAGCAACATGAAGATATTTTCCTAACCTTTTCTTTCCAATAAAATTGGTAAGAATAGTGTACGATCAAAATCTTAATCAGCCCTCTAAATTTACCAGCAAATTTCGTCGAGTAGCACCTTGTGTTATTGCTTAGACTTTCTGGTGAGTTATCAGTAGTGCTGAGAAGAGGTAATAAATTCATTAATTCTGATAATTCCCAATCCTAGAATTCACCACTGTCTCAATCTGTTGTGACTAGTGTATAATGAAGCCTCAGGGGCAGTAGGGTAAGAGAAGTGCCCCTTCTGCCCTTCACAGTGAGAAGTGTAAGATTTTGCTGTCGTTCCTCAGTATTTATCTACCTGGGTTAGCATTTCTCAAAGCACAGTGGAGGCCTGTGCCAAACCCTACACCACTCTGGTTAGACAGCTTATATTCCTTTACTATAGCTTTACATTAATGTCCAGCCACAGAAGTAGAGGAGTATTACACTTCTGTTCTAGAGATGGGCTCTTAAATATTTCCTTTCTTAGATGAGTAGAGAATTTCACTGAGACAGGCTATAGGAGCCTACACGGGAGAGAAAAGAGCAGGAGTGGGCATGGAGGCAAGGCCATGCAAAAGCAAGGGAGCAGGGCCCTCAGCCAGCCACACACTAATCAGGCTGTTTTCCCTACGTCTTCTGGGACTGTTGCTAGCCCTAGAAAGGCTAAGGACCTAGTGGAAGGACTGAGGTTTTGCAACTCACTGTGCTTTAGGCTCAGAAGACCACACCGGCTGCTCAGCCAGGTCCCGGGACTATGGCATCCTGTGGAAATCCAAATCCATTACAATATGCTATGCTTCCAAGCCCTCAACTAGACAGGGATTTCACAGCATAGTTTATTCCTTCAAAAAATCATTGCGTGGTTCCTCATTCTGGGGAATGATGGTAGGACCACAGCCTCATTACAGGCAACCTGAGTGACTTGTTTGGTGAGGCCTTCTTAGATGGAGTTTACATTTGTGACTGCATGAATTAGATCAGCGAAACTTTCACTAAAGCTTCCGAGGGCTCCTTGTCTTCCACTGTGTGATCCAAAATGAAAACATATTTCAGGTAGATACGGTGGCATCAGCCACCAGTATTCCTCTGCTGGTTGGTGGATTGAAGTGATTTTTTTTTCCTCGTGCATACACCTACATACTAACAAATATTTGAATTTCTTCTGGTATAGGCAGAAAGAAAGAGTTCTGTTTGGTCATTATGGAGTGAAAATAAGCACATCTGCTCTTCTGGTCTTCTGATATTTCAGATTCCCATACTAATCTGCAGTGTCTGTTGCAGAGCAGGAACTTCCCCAGGGGTATTTGTCATTCATAGCTTCATCTGAGCTAGTGGTACAGACTCACTGTCCTAAGCTGATGTTTTGTGCAGTCAGTGGGTTGTTTTAAACGCTTGAGTGCTGAACTAAGGCATTGTCCCTGAAGTTTGGAGTTCTCTTGCTTGACTATGAGTTACTCCTCACTTCTTCTAGAGATTTGGAGCCTCAAGAGTGTCTTCAGTGTTGGAGTGTCCATGTTCCTAAAGTTTTTAGCCTGGACAAGCAACTTGCCTTGATATTCAGGTTCTTCCTGCTCAGCCAGAGACTGTTCTAGGTTTTTAGCAGCCTTTTGTATCCTATAAAAGAAACGTGATTTTGATACCTGTTTATTTTCCTGTTACAAGTGCATTGCTTCAGTTCTGTTTTATAGCCCTATCATTTCCTCTCTCGTTGTGAAAAAAATTTGTTCTTCAGATTTGTGATAAAAAGATGGTTTCTTATCTTTTTTTTGTGTGTGTCTGTGGGTTTTTTTCTTCTTTTTTTTTTTTTTCCAACTTTTCTCGAAAGTTTTAGCTTTTGCAGCTGGTGTGTATACATACAAAATTTAAGTTTTTGTGCTCTTATTGGATCATCTTCGGGATTCAAACTGAAAGAACAGCAACAACAAAACATGATAAGGATGCACATATTTTAGCATCCTATTCAGACTCCTTTACTGTTATGTAAACATCATCATGAGAGGCTTTGGAGTTTCCAATGAGAATAAAGTTGAAATGGAGTCACGGTTCTTGGTATCAGAGTAAGAACAAGCTCTCATCTTCCCTCTCAGTTATGCGTCCAGTAATTTTACTCTTGGCTTCTTGTTTTAATTTCTTCTACTTTCTTCCTACCACAGTATTTTCTACAGATTTTTCTGGCCTTTAAGTACAGCACTTTCATTTTACTACAGTCTTGTTTTGTTTTTAAGACTTAAGCTACATCTAACTATTAATTTTTTGATAAAATATTTTTCTTAAAGTAATAATGTTGCATGCCAGTATATTATTTTTTCCTTTTTTTAGTGTAAAAAAACCCCCACAAACCAACCCCCCCACTCCCCACCCCTAACAACAATCTCACCTCTCT
>JAOWBP010001760.1:1444065-1463408 GCA_028571105.1 Tragopan temminckii | reverse complement strand
GTAATGTACATTTACTATGGGTCAGCTGTGCTTTAATTGTCAGCTATGTTTAGTTGAAGTAGTAGTCTGCAAACAGGAAATGCAGAGCACCACAGAGCTGTCCTTGAGTTAACATGGCAGCACTTTGGAAAAATGTGCCTAGTATTTTTTAAGGAGAGTTTTCACTGGTGTGTTTAAGGTTGATTGCTATTAACAGTGAGGAGTGCTTTACGATAGCCAGTGAGGGAACCATATACTGTACACAGCTGTGAACACGAAATTTAATACATAGAAATTCTAAGGGATTTTCACAGGTTTAGTAGAGTGGTGACATATGTTATCATCTTGCTCACCACTGACTGGAAAATGATTTTACACTGTCACGTCACATTGGCCCATGATAACCAGAAGTCATTTCTTTCCTAATAAAATGAGTAACTAAGTATGACAACTTGTGTTGCCTCATGGTGAGGTTGTGGTAGTATTTACTAATAATGTGAAGTGTAACTTTTTTTTTTTTCCCTAGAAGAAGTTCAGATCATAAGTAAGGTAAAAAGAACAGTACAGCTCTTTTCTTCTTTCCTTTTTGGTTAGTGCAATAATAAGAACTTCTGTCACTTGCATAAATCTGAGATTAAAATGATGTAGAAATTCTCAAATTAATAATTAATATGTCTACAGGGGACAATAAATAATTAGACTGCTTTGTAATTATAAAATTCCTCACTATTTAGCCCCATTTTTTTTGGCATGGAGAGAAGTATCTATCTGTCCAACTACCTATCTGTCTATCTTCTGGGTCTCTTCTGCTTTCATTTTTCTGTCCAATAAATATTTGTTGTACATTTACACTGTGGAATCTAAAACGAGACCTCCATTAAACAAAGAATGCATACTTATCATGTTATTTTTTATTTTCCTCAGAAAACATAAATAATTAAGCTTGACTTCAAATAAAAAGATGAAATTAGCCTTTCTCCCCCTGCACTACAGTCTTTTTTCTTTACGATTTTCCAGCAGAATGGAAATCCTGTACTCTCGCTAAGAAACAATTCTAGGAATTATCACATATGAGCTCTCTTCATTCTAGTCCTCTTGCAAGATGGATGCCGTGGATGTATACAAAGAAATTTAAAAGGCTTTTCATCAGGTTTCATCCTCTATTTCTACTGTAAATTCAACAAGCTACAGTAGTTTAATGCAGAAGCGTAGACATACATAAAAAGCTGGAGGGAGCGGTGTATGTTATAATGCTGTTATAAAACTGTCTGCGATATTAACACACACTGTATATTAAATACACAAAACTGTTACAATAACTTGAAGGTTGAGACAAACTCGTGAAAACAAATAAATTCTTCAGGACCCCAGGCAAAAGGTTGTTCATGGCAGGAAAATTTAAATACAGTTATTCAGCAGTCCAAATTAACTCCCCCAAATAAAAAGCATTCTCCCACTAGTCATGTTGAGTAAATCCATGCACAAAATTCTCCAGGGAGTTTTTTCACCTTATATATGTTTAGGATCAAAATTTATGCTGTGGGGAAGGCATTCTCCCTGCATATAGCACAGAGCAGTTCAGAACTAAAGCCTAACCCAAGTACTCTCTGAGGCTCTGTAGAGGAGCCTTTCTCTCTCTCACTGATTATACAGAGAGCCTTTGGAGATTAATGGCCTCAAGTTGTGCCAGGGGAAATTCAGGTTGGGCATTAGGAAATATTTCTTCTTCTAAAGAGTGGTCAGGTGCTGGAATGGGCTGCCCAGGGAGGTGGTGGAGTCACCGACCCTGGAGGTGTTCAAGGAACTTTTAGAGGTTGTGTTGAGTGACATGGTCTAATAAGTACTATTGGTGACAGGTGGGCAGCTGGACTGGATGATCTCAGTGGTCTTTTCCAACCTTGGTGATTCTATGATTAACCTGTAAGAACTGTTATGAGTTTGCAACTCTTGCAAATGTTCATGTTTTATTTGGTTTTTATTTAAGCACAAAAAATCTCGTTAGTGGGTTGGGTTTTTTTGTTGTTTGTTTGCTTTGTTATGTATCACAAAGAGCTCAAGAAGGAAAGAAATTCCAGTTAAATCTGCAAGAAACATAAACATTATCTTTAACTGTATTGATAAAATGCATTAAAAACACCACCACCCACTAAATGATATATTTGGGGATCCAGAATTTAAGGAGTATTAGCAATTCAAGATTTTTTTTTAAATTCTCACTTTTGACTGAAATTTCCCAGCAACAGTAATGAGAGGGAACATGAAATTCAGAAACCAAATCCAGTGAAGATATTTGTCTCAGAAGCATTATACATCTGCAGTGAAATGCCCACCACACAGAAGGCTGCTTTTTACATCAACAGAGCAAATTGGTCACTGAATTAATTTAGAATCTAAGGGGAAACATGCCACCCTAGGCTCCTTTGCCTAAACCTGGAATAAGTATGCTAAGAGAGTATAGATGATGTCAGTGCTCTTCTTAGTCACACCAAGTCTACAAAATGAGCGTCAAAAGAAATAAATAAACAGTTGGGAAATGTAACCCTTCCAAACGTTCTCAATCTCCAGAAGCCACTACATATTTCTACCAGTATAAGCAATGCAAAAATACTTACATTGTCTACATTATGGTTTTGTTCAATTAGGAAAAAAACAAAACAAAACAAGAGTATTAGCTGTGCTCTGCCAATTGGTAATTTCATTCACCATAGATAAGAATGCCGTATTTCAGTCACTTACAATGACTCTTTAATGTGCAGCAAAGACATATACTGAGTTCGGGATACTTAGTTCACTCAAACTTCATTTTCTAAATTATATATATATATATACATATACATATATATATATATTTATATATATATATATTTTTTTTTTTTTTTTTTTTTTCCCCTCAATTTATGCTATTATCACCTGAATGTAGGAATATTTTACATGGCAGGGTCCCTCCTTTCTGGCCTACCATAGTACCTGCCTTTTAAAATGACCCCTTAAACACACTCAACAATCATCTTTTTTTTTTTTTTTTTCCTGTCTCTTGCAACATCAGTAGAGTAAAACTGCTGATGTGCTTAGGCACAACTGCACTGAATTATTTCATTTCATTTCAGACATCCCAAAGTCATATGCAAAATATGAAAATTTGAGGTCTTTACTGTTGGTCAGAACCTTAATATGTTCCATGACCCTACACTACACTCGACCTATAAAATGAGAGAACCCTAATAAATCTTTCTGTAATAGGTAATACACATTGTGACAAGGAAAACTTAGATCAAGCTTACCCTTTGAAGTTTTAATGGACGCTCCAGTTTGATGACAGCAACTCACCTATGCTTGTAATAAGTTTGCAAAGCCTGAAGCAGCTCCAGTCACCCTGGAGTAGAGCTTTGGATGACAATAAACTCAGGCAACCGCAAGCTTCAAAGGGCCTATTCAAATATTCCAGCTCTATTCTAACCAGGCATTGCAGGCAAACTTTTGAATACATTTCTCTGTATCAAAGAGTATTTCTAGCTTGAGCTGTTCATAATGATTTTGCTCATAAGAAAATTGCAAAGCTTTCCAGACTGAAAAGGAATAATCAGACGTGCCCCTCTGCTCCACCCTTCTGCAAACAAGAAGAGAGAAAGAAAGAGCATAGCAGGGCAAATAGAAAGGAAAACTGCCTCTTGGATCTGTATGCTGCTCACTGCTCTGTGTAACTACTTCAGGTCCCACCTGGGAAGTCCACCAGACCAAAGGTAAAAAGAATATAGTCATAGAGCATGACAGCAACAAATAGGCGAAGAGTTGCTGCAAGCAACACATTCCCTTCTGTGCACTTACTGTGTCTGTTAGTGCCTAACGTTTCAACTAATCCTGCATGTTCTGTGACAAGGGAGAAAGCATTTGGCTGCCAGATGCTAGCAATGAGACAGAGAGCTGACATTTCAGGCTGATGCAGAAGGGCATCGGGACAGTGTGTAGAAGGAGAATGTTTACCTGTTTCTGTTAGGGGGAAAGGAAAGGTATTTAATGCATCTGCAGCTCTAACGTAATGCTAATACAGCTCCAAATAATGGAGAATTAGGAGAGATGTAAACATGTTCTCAGGCAAAGATTGTAAAATGTTTTATTCTGTAGAGAAAATTATTCTAATCAAATCAGATTTTCTCTTTTTAAGAAAAATTAAATGTAAGTCTCCTCATTGCCTTTAGCAAGACTTTGGGAAGTAACAAAACATTTCATATGAAGAGGCATGGTTGGGACCTTAACTGGCTGCTACGTTGCAACCACTCCTCTGAACACGTTCCACCTGGTGTCATTCCTAAGGCCCTAGGGCATGCTGGAGCCCCCTTAAATTTCTCTTACCATCTGGACTGTAAGTGGACATTATCCAGTGTCCATGCTTTGGACAGACTGAAGTGGAAAAAATAATAACAGTCAGGAAGGAAAGCTAATTAAAATAATTAGTAGTCTCAAAAATTATAATCTATTATAAAGTATAATAAATGTTACTGTGAAGACTTTCTAAAACACAACTCTACGTTTAAATATACTGCCACTCTGAGATGAGGGCAAATGAGGAAACACTGAAGTGAACGCGTAGCGACAGAGCCCATTTGTTATTATGACCCAAATCTTGCAAGGCTTTATGCATGTATTTGACTTACTGTATTGCGATTCTTTTTATTTCAGTGAGACTGTCAACCTCACATAATCATTTGTGTAAATACATGCCTGACAGTGAACGCCTAAAGGATAAGAACTGAATTCCATCTATCTTTACATAGGAAGGATTAAGCAGAAGTAATGCCGTGTTTGTTGAGGTGCTTGTGCTCTAACCACAGCGTTACGTATCCTTCAGACATGTGTCTCTAGTGATTACAATTGCTTTAAAAGGACTTGTGTGTTTTTAACAATCAGCTATGTAATAAAGATGAGGTTCACCAACAAAAAACATGAGGCAATCATTTCTGAAGGGCTTTTCTTCCTGTGAAAACCCAGGAATCTGTCACCATGTAGACACAGGTCTCTTATTCATGCAAGAGTCAAAGATAACTTTGATTTCCTCAATGAGTCTTCCCTCTGGGTTACTGTGGCACCACATTATCTTGGCTCATATTTTTCATTCCCTGTTTAACTGTTATAAACACCTTCCAACATCAAATAAGAACAGCAAGGTAATCCAGATAAAAGAAAATTCTTCAGCCCTAACAGCTGGACTAAGATTTATATGCCTGTTTCAAATTTCTTTTCCTCATTTCAGGAGTTGCAACATTTCACAAGTACCATATAATGTGCTACTTGATTGGCCTTTCCAAGGATACAAGGTGCTCCAGCACATTGTTTGGGAGTTTTATAGATATACATCCCTACCACTTCTGCTCTTCATCGAAAATATATATCATGGCTTCTCTTTCTGTGCTCTACAGTCTTGACATTTCTTAATATAAGGTTGTCTTCCAAGATGTCAAACTGGTTTTGAATTATTTTACAGTGTTCTCAGTTAAAACGGTGTCATGTAAATCAATCACATCCTCAGGTTTCCTGTCAGGGACCTGCAATCTTAAAGCACAGCTTTCAGATGGAACCAGTGCTATTGGTCGGTTTCTTTGCAGGAAAGCAATGATCAGTCTGGGATTTCCTTGATTCTGTCCCAGGTACAACTTTTACAAATAAACGATAAAGGGCACGGACATTGGGAGTGAGTTTTCGCTGTTTAACCTTGATCCAAATGTTGACAGTTATCACTGTTAACCAAGCCAATTCTTGTTGTACTGATGCACCTTTGGAACTGGAGGAAAGGCCAAGTGAGATGGTCAGCTTAAACACAGCTCACAGTGCAGTTGGCAGAGCCCCCCGTGTGGTGCGAATGTGGAGGGTATGACATGTTTTCCAGAATCAAGCTGCTTGTAGCTCATCTGAGGTCACAGAAGTTGTAGATGGTGGAGCTGAGAGCTGATCCCACGTCTTCTGAAGTGCTGAGCAGTGCTGCACTAGGAATCACTCATTTTTTTCTTCCCTCCACTGAATAAATTCTTTTTATTATCTTTGTGTTATCTTTATTATCTTATTAACTGCAACTGCTGAACTGCAACTGCTGACCTGGAATTTCACCTAGCATACTACTTTGACCATGACATTCCCAGTTAGTGACAGATCCTGAGATCTCATCACATCACATTCCTTGTCTTGTTTTCCCAGGCTTCAGCTTTATGTTTTACTGGTAAAGTAGGTGTAAATCACCAATACTAGTTATTTTCTTACTGCTGCAAAGTTTCTTTAAAGATTTTATAGAGGCCCATGGTTTATAAATGATTTCGTGAGTCCCAAAGTATTAATGTTTATAGCTGGTAGTTAGAACATCATTTATTAAACATCTTCTGAAAAATCATCCGTATGTGTTCACACATGTTAAACGGTACCTATAATAACTCAGTTTTTTGAAGTAATTTCTCTTAATCACATAACATTAGTAAAATATTTATAAATGTACCCTAATACAAAATGTCACCATTGTATTCCCTTAAGTCAATAATGCAAGACAAATTACTAGTGAAGAATGATGTTGCATTAGAATAATCCATAGATGTGGAGACTTCAAAGCTTCAGTGCATAGTTGTTTCTTCTTCTATCGTCAACATATGCAATTTTACTTTTTCCCCCCTTTCAGATTCATAATGCATTTCCTGTTGTCTCCTTCAATGCCTCAAATCCTGAGGGGGGCAATCTTGTAATTACATGCATTAACTCTGTTATACTGTGGACAGAGATGATTCTGCACCCACAGAATGAGTAGCTGCTGTGTTCTTAAATGCCAGCTACACTTTAACTGTAAAGGCACCTACTATTTTATTGAAACTATTCTTGTTTTATTACTGTAAACAACTTTGATCATAATGATGCCATTCGAAAGAGCTGATCAAGCTGAGAAAAACGACACTACAGTCATAAAGTCACACTAAATTTTGCTATTAACATTTTATAGTGCATATAAGGAAAGCGTTCCAAGTTGCAACTAGAGACAAAAGAGAAAATTAATTTTACAGAGAAATGTAGATTTAAGCATTAGCAATATACTGGTACAATCATTTGCACCATATTCTTAAGCACAACAGATGACCCTCTTTGTAGATAAGAAAACATACTGGTTGTCATATCTTAGATGAATCTGTGCTTGCTCTGTGGCAAACATGAGAATATATTATGGCCCTTATCCCTGAAACAAAGGTAGAATTATTGTGTGAGGAAGAAAATGTAGAAATATCATATAAAAGAATTTGAAAAGTTATTAGAAAGAAAACACAGTTCACAGAGCTCTGGCAGAGCTCTTAGCATCTATGCTTGGATATTTCACTAAAAGTGATATTTATTTGGGGCTATAAGGTAAAACAAAATGAATTCAGTAGGACATATGCTGTAAATTCACCAAGGAAATGCAGGTGATGGATCCTAACAGTGAAATGGCAGCTAGCTCTGCAGTAATGTAGAGTGAACTGTTTGTAAGAGGGTGAAATGAAAATAAATATTAGTTGATAGGAAAGATATGCAATTGGTTTTATTTGAATAAATGAAGTTAGTTAGACATTCAGGGTGGGAATCTGGCCTTTGTTTGGGCAATTGCACTCTACTATAATAGCACAAACTCAGGCAGCAGTAAATGGGAAGTCTTTGGATGTCAAAATCCTGGTATTCAGTAAAAAAAAATGGCACGGGGAAAGCAGAATTACACTGCTAGTTCTGATGGCTTCTAGCTATACGAACAGCTCCTTTTTTATCTTAAATTGCCCAAAGTTTTGTCAGTGGTTGTAGGTTTCAGTTCCATGCAATGGGAAGTCTTCATTCTCCTCTCTTACTGCAGCTGCCTTAATTAAAATACCAGGAAGGGGATATCTGGTAGTACAAAGGTGAAGTAGAGGAGACGCAGTTGTTGGATCTCCCTTTTCAAAGAGCTGAAAGGGCTGGGAAAGGAGGGGAAATATCCAGAGACCAGGTGGCAACAGTTTGAATATACAACTGAAAAGTCTCCATAAACAGGAAAGATACGTCCAAGTACACATTCTGATGTAAAGAAGTATAAGCACTTCTAGAATAAAGCAAAAGTCCTAGGCAGTTCTCTGCACTGGTTCTTGTGGAGAGATCTCCTAATTTCTTACTGACACTTTTATTCTGTAACAGTTTTTTTGTTTATTCTTCAGGGCAGAAATGTTGTTTTTTCTCTTGCCCTGAGCTAAATTTTCTAGAAATGCTATGCAGGAAATACAATATCCAATATCCTACTGTTTCTCACTTCATTATACTAATGCAGCTTCACATACAATGACACAGAAATAATGAAGAGAATGCACCGTAGCAACGAGTCTTTTTGCAACTACTTTTTAACAGAGCCTTGTTGCACAGTGCATTTTCAGGTACCTTATATTTGCTGCTCTTGTTTATTCTATTCTAATACATTTAATCATACTTTGTCATTCGTTATGAAAAGTACGGGGAAACAAGATTAAAAACACCAAAAGACGATGATCCTGATTATCAGCTGTCACAAGAGAGCTCTCAGGGCTGCATGTGTGGCGATCAGTAGCATGGTGCCTTTCAAGTAAAATCTTAGCTGTCCCCAAAGCCAGTGTCGTTGATAACCCAGGCTGAAGCAAGTATGCATTAAAGAAGTGCTTGAACTTATGTGAGGACTCATTTGAAGGATGGAACTCTCCTGAGTGAAAGTGTTAAAAACATTATTCTGAAGCCACACAGAAATGACTTCCATGCAGTGCCTCCTTGCTGTAAAAGCAGCCTCAATCCCAGCATCATTTGAGACTCACCAGGCAGAGACTTAAGACCTCTCAGACAGAAACCTTTTGAGGACTGTGTTAGGTAATGTTTCAGCAATCACATCAAGGGAAATTCAAGAGCGGTTGTCTTCTAAAGAAACAGAAATGAAATCTTGGCTTATTTCACGTTGGCTGTATTCCTCCGCATTATTTTTCTCGTATGAATACTTGAAGCTCTCCAGCAGTTGAGGACTTTCAGAAGTCAGGAAATAAAGCTGTAAATGTGACATCTGCACTCGGAAACAGTGCTGATTGGCGTACCTGGAGGCTGATGGCTTCTATTTGTCTGTAATTTGATAGAGCATAGGCAGCAGCTACGTTTACTTCTGCAGAATCTCCAGTGGGACCCAGAGGAAACCTACATGAGGCTGATAACATTTTTCATTTTGTGCTCAGCCAGCTCCTAGCTATATGAAACTTGACAGGATAGGCATCACTCAGAATGGTAATCTCTGTGGTGTGAACACATGGATGATAGAAATTGGACCAAAACCAGAAGTCAATTCATCTAGCCCACTGAGAGTTGTCATACAGAAACTCCTTTTGGTCACTGCTAACTTGGAAGAAATTCAGACTAAAGGCTTAGAAACTTACTAGTATTAATCTTGTAAACCACTCGTTAACTCAGATGGTCTCCCTGAATACAGTATTACAAAACTATCCTTCCAACTTTGTTGCCGTTATTCATGAAGATTTTTGGAAGTGCATATCCTTGCGTTTAACTTCATCATTCATTTTCTCCTTTATATTCTGTCTGAAATTGCATCTGCTCCTTGAAGGTTGATAAACACTGGATGCATTTCCTAAGGGCTCCTAAAGCGGGATTGGTTGCTATTATTATTTAAGGAAAATGTATCACTAAAATATACACACACACATACCGCAGACTGTTACATATGAAGAAAACACTTCTTAATGTGTGAAAAACTTAATTCTAAAATTTCAAAACTCTAAGCAAACTTAGAAAACTTTTAAACATTCTGTTGGTTTTAAACCATAAAGCTTATTCTACATTACAACAAGTAATTGTGTCTGTTTTCCATAAACTAGATTTAAGTGCATTTAAATAGTTCTTCTGTGGAGGACAGCATTATAACTGCTTGGCTTAAGGCTGATATTTATGCAGCGTCATGAAACTATTACACGTTTTTAAGTTGCTTTTTTTTTTTTTTTCTATCAAGTTTAAAGAATATTTTCACTCAAATTAGTCTACCTTGTTTTATTTCCTGTGCTATTGATGCCTCTCTCCACAGACTCTCAAGCCTTGTTGTTCTTTTGCTTTTTAATTGTCAGCTCACAGCACTGTAAGAACTAATGATGAAGTAATGTGTCCTGACAATTAAATAAACTAAACGAAAGCACTATAGCCTGCGATTTGTGATTATTTGACCCCACTGGACCTTATCAGCCCTATCCATAGGTAAACAAGTGCCTAGAAGAGCTCCAGACACAGAGGTTGGATAGTTAGTAAAAACCTGTGGCAGGAGTATTCCAGAAGAACTGTACCAGTTTTGCATTATGTATATGCCTGCTCTTCTGATTGGTTTAAAGCAGAAATTATATTTCCATTGGATACTGTCTTTGTCAAAGAATTTCGTGTAGTAAAATGGTATAGTAAACCTTGAGAGTAAATAACTGTAGTAGTAAAACTAGTTAGTAATAGTAAAATAGTATAGCTAGATAGTAAAAAAGCTATAGTAAAAATCGAGATAGTAATAGTAAACTGTGATCATGAGACGCAGTGAATTAATTAAAAGACAGAGTAAATGGAAAGCAGAGAAGAAAACACAGAATGAAAATAAATGCAAGA
Source organism: Tragopan temminckii (assembly GCA_028571105.1). Taxonomy (NCBI): domain Eukaryota; kingdom Metazoa; phylum Chordata; class Aves; order Galliformes; family Phasianidae; genus Tragopan; species Tragopan temminckii. Next base: position 1,452,809 of record JAOWBP010001760.1, on the reverse strand, counting down.
ACATCCCAATGACACGTAAATTTGAATGTATTACACAGTAAGAAAAACTGGTTTTGCATGACTTTGCTATGTCAGAGCACTTCCAGCACCTCCAGAATCTTAAGACTATCTCACTGAGTTTCCAGGACAGGTAAATTGGTGTACCTTTGTTGGAGACTCTAAGCTAAACTGCTACAGGACTAATAAAACAGAAGACGGGAATACTGTTTCATTAAGACTTTGTATCAGGTTGTACATACCACTTGCGGAGAATGTGGGAGAAGGATAAAAATCTGTCAAATGAAGTATCAAAAATGAAGAAAATGGAAAATGAAATAGATTTATAGATTAGTACTGCAGTAGAATTCATAGAATCTAAAGTCATAAAATGGCCTGGGTTGAAAAGGACCTCAAAGATCATCTAGTTTCAACCCCCTGCTAGCAAATCTCACAAAAAGCTTCACAAAACTTTGAAGCGTAAGACACAATCACATGTTAGTGTTAGGCAGTCCATCAGCAAGCCATGCGTGCGTATGAAATAAAATATCTGTCCTCTCTCTAAATGTCTATATCACAATGAAACGAAATAAAAACCTGGTAATTGCTATGCAGCAAGGTTGCAGGACGGACAGAACTATCCCTTTTGAAACAGAGGTAGCTTTTATACACTCATGGCAAAGGCATAAGACAATTTAGGAAACATACACAAAAGTCACCATACCGGATCACAGCAGCAGCCCAGTGCCCTGTCCCTACAGTAAGTGGCCAGGACCAGATGTTTCAGCAGAGTTTGCAAGAAAACCCATAATGGACAATTATTGAATAATTCACTCATAGGAGAAGTTTCTTGCTAATCCCAGACAGCTAATGATTGGTTTATGCCCTGAAGCATGAGGGTTCATATATCTCCACCCCCAACCATTTTTATCCTATCTAAGGTATCCCTGGGCGCTCTCATTATCCAAATAAGTGTATAATCCTTTTTGAATCCTACTAAGCTCTTGGGCATAATGATAGCTTGTTGCACTGAGTTCAACAGGCTAATTATGCATTGTGTAAAAAAAGTATTTCTTTTTATCAGTTTTAAATTTGTTTCTTTTCAATTTAATGGATGTCACTTTGTTCTTACATTATGGGGAAGAGTAAATAAGAGCACCCAATTGACCTCTACCATACCATTAATTATTTTATATCTCTCTATCACTTTTACACTTATTAATTTTCTCTTTCAACTGAACAGTTCTCATCTTTTAAATCTGTTAATATGGAAGTTTCTCCATGTCTCTGTTCCTTTCTGTTGCCTAACTTTGGGCTTCTTCCATTTCTACTATGTATTTTAAGATGGCAAGACCAGCACTGAATACTGAATTCAGGGAAAGTGTGCCAACAATGTGCATAATTGCACAATTACAATATTGTCATTGTTTTCCATCCCATTCTTTACACATTCTCACATTTTGTTTGCTTTTTTAACCTCCACTGCTCATTGATCAGATGTTTAATTGAGCTGCCCGCAGTGACCCCCAGGTCTTTTTCCCAAGTTGTTACAGTTAATTTAGAACCCAGCAACGTGCATGAGCAATTCAATCTGTTCCTTCCAATATGTATTTTCATATTTGTCAATGCTGAATTTGGCTGCCATTGTGAAGGCTTATTAGATCTCATTGAACATCTTTGCAGAGTTCTCTAGTGCTGACTAACCTAAATAATTCTTTGCTATTCAGAAAGTTTATCGCTCTCCTGAATGCTCTTTCCCAAGTGACTAAATATATTTGACAGAATCAACCATAGGACAGTGTTTTTGACATGCTACATGAAGTCTGTAGCTACGTGTAAGACTACTTTACTATCTGACTAAGTCATAGCATTTAGAATAAATAGAATTTTCAGTAATAATAATAGTAATAATGAAGTTATGTATTAAATTGTTTCTGGTTGCATAATAAGTCCTCTTCTGGACACACATCACAAGCACAGTGAATTTCCATACAGTGAGCAATTATTTTTCTTTCAGCCATAACCATACAGTGGGATCTTATGGGGATTCCAAAGGGACAAAAATTTTCTGCGAAGTTGCGTGTGAAATGTTAAAGAATACTCTGTATTTGGTGCTGCAAAAGACAAAGTTGTAAGCAGTCTTTCACCAGCCTGTCTCTCACAGTGCTTAATAAATGCCTCCTCTCAGTGCTTGACCACGCCAGCTCCAACCTGCAGGTTAGCAGGTGAAAACTTCTGAGTCTGAAGAGACAATTTTTGTGCAACTAACGCTTACTTTTATTTCACCTGCGTATTTTTCAAGTGTAAAATGAAAAGTTTATGCAAGTAAACAAGAGGTTTAGATCTCAGTTACCAATACGTGTTGACGGTCCCAGTGAAGTACCCAAAACTGTATCCAAGAGGCAGCTTTCCTTGGCATATGTAAGAAGGATCTTTCAAGAGCTGATTTTTTGGCTCATTTACTTATTTTCCAGAGGAAGTTGAGTGAATTAGAATAGTAAAGTAAACTCTAAAAGTAAATTGCACTTGTAGCCCCTTGCAATGCACTCACTATAAGGCTCCTCTGCTTTGCAGCAATTTCACATCTCCATCTTGTTAGCATATTTCAAGGTACTACACATAGCACCACAATATCTCTCAAATCATTATGGTGATTTGAGGGGTCACCATGTCACGCTACTGTTAATTTCGCCCTTTCATGACTACCACACTGATGTAAAATCTTAGTGTGCCTATACACTTTTAGTTGTGTTGATACAGGAGCTGAGGGAGATGGTGTGATTTAGCACAAAACTCTATCCACTTTGGGATATTCTTGCTTCCTTACATCTAATTCCCCGTGGAATCTGAAGCTCCTCTGTGTGCTTTGGAAGCTATATTTTTTACCTTCTCTAAGAAAAAACCTTTTGCCCCATTTCTCTGAAACATCTTGGTGCTGGAAATGCTTTGGGTGAAGAGCAGGCAAACAGCTTCTTTAGAGGCTATCGCTACCCCTCCCGTATACATCAGCCTGCAGAATGCAGGTATGCAGCAGAAGCTTTCTGTTACTTTCACCAGGCCACAGAACAGGTCATCGTAAATCTCATCTCCCCATTCTGCAGGAATACATCATCTCTGCGGCACACCTGAACTCTGCTGACCCCAGCACAGGCCACTTCTCAGATGGCGGCCTTCTGTGCAGTTTCCAAACTAATGGACTGAGTACATATTGGTTCTGACATCCTTAATCATGTTAGACAAAACCAGCCCAAATAACACAAAAGAGCTGGAAATACGATTTGCCCAAACAGAACTTGAATCTCAGAAAACGTAAAGCAGCATGCGAAAGCAAGAGGAAGGCTGACTTAAAGATAAATACACTCATACTGAATTTGAATGATTCTAATTAACTATGTGGATCTTGGTAAATAAAATTACCGTAAACACAATCTGAAAATCAGAGCAGGATATTAAAACACCTATGTAGAAAGAGGCATGTAAACTACACTCCACCACTGTTCACCTTGCAAGAAAATGTATTTATTTCCCATGGAACATATAACATCTTGTCCTCACAGCTCTAAACTGAAATCTTCATATGCACTAAAAATTAGTTGACCTCTTTGTTAGTAATGACTGATAGGGATCTTGCTGCCAATCAGCATGAAAGTAGCATATTCAGAAAGTATCCATTGCTACTTATTTCCTAATATTTTGATAAATGATTTTTGTAAACTAAGCACTGGACTTTTCTTACAGTGGCAATGCATCATATTGTGATTCATATTTAAAATTGAAAATGCAACAAAACTGTCCGGGTGATCTTTGATATCTGCATCTCCAGAGGTCTCCTCCGGGCAAATATGCAGAATAAAGAGAAAATATTTACTGTATGTTACAATTGACTGGCAAGTGGCTCCATGCATTGCACCGAGGTGGTAAATTTCGTAATAAATTTGATTTTCAGCATTTTGTGTTAGCACATGCATTCTCAAATCAGTGTCAGGAATCTTAACGTAAGACAGTGGATCCCAGAGTGTAATGAGCAACAGAAGATTTAAAGAAATCAGTGCTCATAGGACTGCATCTTCATGCATTTGAACTGTAGTACTGAGCAAATAAATTTTTTTCGTAGTCTTACAGAGTAAAAAATTACTTAGCGGTCTTCTACACTATCCAGTTGAAACTTGTGTGTCCAGAAATCAGTTGAAAAGCTCTTACTAATTTCAATGGAACAGAATAAACCCTCAGATACACATCCAAAGGGGTGCTTTTAATGTGTATTGTATGCTATATATTCTCTGTAGCAAAGTTAGCTTGAGAACTCTCTTAAGATTAAACTGAAATTGATTAGAGAGTCTGAATCCCCTTTGAATGCATTAGATTTACAGCAGAGTAGCTTTCCCTGGCCCAGAGCTTAGCAGACTGCTGCAGGGAAGAACCAAAATGTTATCATAAAAATGTATTTGCTAATTCTTCACTTTCAGCTAAAACTTCTCTTTTCAAAAATATTTACATAAGTTACTTTGCATTTGTCTGCAAAAATTTAAGCCATCTTTGCAGCTAGATTTTGTTGCCCCAAATTATTGTTTCCCTGCTTGTCTGTTATCTAACACGCATGTAAGTGACAGGGATGGTGCACAGTTTACCATATTCAAGAAATTGTTAAGTTATGGCATAGTTTTCTTGCTGCCATTTTCAACATCACCGCCACTGCTACTCGTAAAACAGAAATTGTTTTAATTTGAAGGAAACTAGAAAGAGACCAGCATCAGTCTGCAAATTACCATGGATATATTGGCAGTGATGGCCTGACTGAAAGCAGTGCCTTCTAACATGGAATGCAATATTGTCCTATTCAGATATTAACAGATTATAATACAAAGTAATGATTCTCCAGTCAAAATGCCTATAGTACGAAAGAACTATTCCATGTTTATACTGGTGTAAATAAGAGCATAAAGCCCTTAATATTATGACAAGCTTTGTATCTGTTGTAATATATATATATATAAAAAATAAAAAATAATAATATATATAATATATAATATATAATATATAATAATATATATATATATATAATCTGTTGTAAATAATAAATGATAAAATCTCTATTCAAAAGATGTGCCTATGCACACTCTCCTCCCCAAGAGTACCCAGGTGCTGTATTACAAAACACAGTTTAAAAGATTACAAACATCAAAAGGTAAATGCAATTAAAATTAGTAAATAAAATCATAAATAAAACAAAATAGTATACCAAGTCTTTATTTAAAAAATAAATGCAACGCATGTAGAGCCACAGATTGACATTCCATAGAATCAATTCCCTGCTTCTTCACAGAACAGTTGCATGACCAAAGGCCATCTGAAATAAAAGGTCTTCCAAATACAAAGCAAGAAATAATCTGTGGGAACATTAACTTCTTGTATGTCTCCCTCAATCAGCTTTTCCTCTTTTACCCTGAGCTAAAACCTACTTTGGTAACTGAAACTTTTCAGGACCTGCTTTTACCATACAACAGCTATTCTCTTAAGTGAAGAAGCAGGGAGGAAATATGCTTAAAAATGAATTTTTTTCCTTCTTCGGGACTGGACCCTCACATTGTCACTTCCTAAATTCCCTTTTTCCCATCAATTTAAACGATATTTGGTACTTCAAATTTAAAAAAAAACGACATATAACTTGAACTATATGAATTATATATTGAATTATAACCTGATTGGGAAATATCATTTGGATCTTTAATTTTTGAACAAAGAAAGATATTACTTGGGGATTAATGAAAAAAAATAGAAAGTAACTGTCTTCATTTTCTGCATTAAGGCCCATCGTAGAATCATAGAAACATAGAATGGCTTGGGTTGGAAGGGACCTCAAAGATTATCAAGCTCCAGTTCCCCTGCTGCAGGCAGGGCCACCAACCTCCATACCTAATACTAGATCAGGCTGCCCATCCAACCTGGCCTTGAACACCATACTAAGAATGAACTGCAATTCTGAAAAATCCAAAAAAGTGCTCTAAAGTTGGGCCAGTATGGGATGTACGTACAGTCTGTGAAAGCTGTGCCTAGTACAACAATGATAGTATTATTTCGTTAGTTTTCATCTTTTGAACAAGTGTATTTCAGAATTTGGTGAACTAGCAAGTTATTTATCTGTCTGGGTACCTATGAAAACTCAATAATATAGTTGTTACAGGATCACATCATCAAACAATCCTGTGAACCTTCCAGGGCACCAGATGTCTTCACAGTCCTTGGTCATCTGCTTGCATCACCATTAGGAGAGCAAAGCCGGTCCAGGGACTTGAATTTCCTGGAAAGATTTTGCCTGGCTCTATCAGAATGCATTCTGGAGGATTCTGTCCAGCAAAGAAACTCAGCAGTCTTGGAAAAATCTTCCTGCCATCCTGCCCATACAACACTGCAGGAGTGGTTCTTTCCATATGCCACCCCTCAAACCATGCCCAAGTATAGCCTCAGAACTGAGCCAGGATGTTAGTGAAATGTTGTGCAAGCAGTCAAATGCTACAAAGAGCAGCCAAGTTTGTTTTCTGGCCCTGGGCGTATTCTGTAGCACAGGGCATGCTACGAAGATGAACCTGGAATTGTTCCAGCAGTCAACTGCCTACATGTCCCTGACTGATGAGTGAAGTATTATGAAGGACTAGGGGCAAGGAGGTTTGTATGGGTGGGTGCCACAACGCAAACGTGAGGAGGTGCAGTTTCTGTGATGGATTTATCATCCTGCAGCTCCCACTTGCATTCATATGCATGCATCCTTTTAGAAATGTGATACCAGATGCTGTTTCCTGGCAACAGGCCCAACACCCCCTCTCTCTTAGGTGTGAATTTTGACAACTCCAATTCACTGGAGCTCTAGTTATGTTATCTTTTCTAAATGCTTAGAGACTAAAAAGACCTCTTGCACTTTCTACTGTGGACTTAAGTGCCACTTGGGCCAATTTGCAGCGCCGCACTACTCCAAAAATATCTTCTCATATGAGTAGTACAATTATTACTACTATATAGGGAAGGATGGAAATGTACTGAATCAAGCATTGATAACACAAATCCTTTCTTACTCTGTTGTCAGTCAGAGCTGTTGTTATGCTAGGCATATGTCACATCAATGTATAATAAATGCCCATGTCAGTCAAATGCATGTTATGTGTAGATTGGATGTCAATCTAATGTTTTGTATTAAAATCAGTGCCACAATACATGCGCAACTTTATAAACACTGCGGGGGAGTTCCTCCTTTCGAAGTGCTACAGCTGCTTGCAGCACTCTTTTGTGCAACACCTTAAAAGCCCAGAATTATTTGAAAAAAAATTAAATTTCAGAAAAGAGACAGTAAAATACCAACTTTACTTCCCTGTTATTGCTCACATACCAGGGGGAGGTCACCTAAGTCACTTGTTTCTCCCCCCACGGCTCGTTTGCTGTTAAGAAAAATGCACAGAAGATGCTGAGTAGCAAGGAAAGGAAATGCAGAGCAGGGGGTGCAGGGACAGGCACTGGCTGACATCCTGGCCCCCTGCATGAGCTGTGCAGTGCTTGGGTGAGTGCTGCACACATGAGTGGGAAAGGTGGGGAGAGGAGACAGCCCCAGCAGAGATCTGGGAGCTCAAGCAGCACTTCTGAACCTAGACAGACTTGTCACCAAGGGAGAAGCTGAGAGACTTCCAGGGCAAATGGTCAGTGGAGATGGACTTTGGGGTCACTGTGAAGCTGGTCCCAACATCGATATGGATATTTCCCAGGGAACTTTGTTCCGCTAAAGCTCAGCCTTGGTGCCACCACTGCACACACTTACTTCTTCTCACAGAGATGCTGTGGCTTAACTAATACAATAGCAGTTTATAATAGCTTTTTGTAAGCATTAATTAATCTTTGCAATAAGGTCATTGTTATTAACCCCTATGTGTGGGTCACGTTTATGGTTAGTGCAATCTTGTTCAGCTCTCTGGTTCCCCTAGGATGCTTCTGGCTTACTGTGGAAGTGATTTTGTCTGAAAATGTGTTTTAGCTGTAGTCACAAACAGCCCAAGGATTGTTAGAGATATACAGGAATTCTGCTTCTGAATGTGCTTCTAAACCCCCCAAAATATTTGCATTGGTAGATCATGTGTTTAAGGACAGTGATCTTGCACAGAGACCCTTCAATAAAAGGCTACTTTTAATCATTCTGAAAACTCTCTGAAGTTACCATTTCATTTACATTCACTGGGTTCAATCAATTATTGAATAAAAGGCATGCCCAGTTTGACCACTGACCATCACGATGTGACATTTTGTAGTTAATCACAATAAAGCTATTTGTATCTCCCATTAAAATAGCAGATGGAAGCGGAAGAAACCGTTTTTTAAATTATAAAAAACCAAACTCAAAGTAGTTGCATAACTGTTGTGTTTTGCTGCCTATTAAGCAGACGAGAGATGAAGATTTCCCTCCTGGTTTCACAAACAAGTAGGCAAAACCAGTGACTCCACTTCCAAGCGGGATTCTGAGGGTTCAGACAATGTTTGATCCTTTCTCGATTCTGAGGCACCAGACGGTCATGTGAAAGGGAGGAGGAAACCCCAGTCTGTAAGCCTGTTACCTAATTCACGTTGTTACTGTAAGGCATCGCAGGGAAATCCATATATCATCTTTCGATATGAACTAGAGATACCACATCAGAAAACATAGATGCTGAAAGTATAAAAGGATGAGACGAAGAACTGGGAAGGAGCAAGCTCACAGAGGCCTGAAGCTATCGATCTTCCAACGAAACAAAACA
>JAOWBP010001760.1:1407301-1439410 GCA_028571105.1 Tragopan temminckii | reverse complement strand
AGGGGTTCCTCGGCCCGGGACGGATCCTGGACGAAGGGCAGCCCCAGCATGGCCAGGAGCTGCACGCGCCGCGGCGACGATGAGGCCAGCACCAGCTCCCGCCCCGTCCCCGCCCCGGGGTTTCCCTCAGGAAGGCGGGGTGCCGCCCGAGCGAGGCCTGCGAGAAGTTCCTTGGCGGGAAGTTGGTGAGCGGCGTTGGGGGGAGGCCGCGGGCGCTGAGGGGACTGGGGGGTTTCGGCGGCGGGGACGTTGGCGGCCGGCTGAGGGCGGCTGTGCGGCTGGCGGGGCTCGGCGCCTCCCCAGCGGCCGCGGAGTGCTGGGCGCCTTCCTCGGGCCCAGCCGGCAAAGGATCTCGCTTTTTTCGGAGGAAAGTCAACTTTTTTTTGTCCTTTCCCTTCATCCCCTCAAGGTGCGATGCCGCCCAAGGAGCGAGGCAGGGGCAAGCTGCCTGTTCCTCTGCCGAGAGACATGATCCTGAAGGACACCGAGGGAAAAACGTGGAGGCTGGGCAGCCAGATCGGCCACGGCGGGTTTGGCCTGATCTACTTAGGTAAAACGAGATGTATTTAGGTAAAACCCACAGTGATTATAAGGGCGATGTGTGAGTTTCCTCGACTTTCCCACGTGAATCACAGGCATGAACCGCAGGAGCTATCATTGCCAGTCTTCATTTGTTCCTGTATTTATTCTGCACATATGTTTCTGTACTTTCTTCAGAAGAAGCTTTCACTTGGTGTGAGTGTGGCGAGGAATGAGTCATTGTCAGGCCCTTTGTAAAGCATTCTGGGTCACTGGAAGAAATGTCATATATGCAGGCAGCTATTGCTGATCTTTAGGAAAGAACAAATCCTGTTTTCAAGCCAGCATTGTAAGTTTTGGTTTTTTTTCTTCTTTCTACTGCATGTGTGCAGTTCCTGTCACTCATCTTCTGAATTCCCTTGTCTTTAGTAAAGCAAAAGATGTCCTGCACAGAGGTTCTTCTTCACCTCTGTGAAACCACACTAGCCTAGCAGTGCCCTGCAAACCTGAAAGGAGTTGTCCATCAGTGTCAGACTGTAGGATCAGGCACCAACTACGTAAAGAGATGCATTTTCTTTATAAGAATTAGTGTGTTTCCTCTTGTCCTATTTGCAGTCATAAATGAGAAACTTGCATGCCACTATTCTTTCAGTAGCAGACTTACTATGATCTTTGTTATGACTGGTTAACAAATTGTGCTTGTCTGTTTTCAACTGTTTGGGAACGCTTGCACCAAACTGTTCTTCCCTTCCTTCTTTTTTTTTTTCCTCTTCTTGTCTGTTATGGCTAATCTCAACAGAACGTCAACTAAAGACCCATCTTTTGTTTCATGATGTGATGATCCCGTATGTGGTCAGGTGTTGTTTACCTAGAGAGTTGTACTTCCAGCCATTAATGTGTGGCTGTAAATTGAAGGGGAGTGGACAGTTTTTCTTGCACATCTGGACTTCAGGTTTGTGTGGAATTTTATTTTATTTTTTTACATTTATTTATTTGTTTATTGGAGAGAGGGTGGGACTGGAGCCATGCACAGTCACTGAGATTTCAGTGGGGAAAAAAAAAAAGGAAAAAAGCCACTGCTTTTGCTTTCCTACAGAGTAAACACAGTCACTGAAAAACTTTGATAAAATTAGAAAATTAAGGCTGTGTTTGTTCATTGTTAGTTTGTTGTAACAATTATATGAGTAACTGGCAATAGCTGCTGGCTGTGGCCTACATCTGCCCTATATTTAAGTTGAGGGTTTTTGTTTGTTTTTTTTTGTTTTGTTTTTTTGTTTTGTTTTTTTTCCACTTTAGACTAGATTTGGTGCGGTCTGCTGCACAGAATTTCCTAAGTGTGTGATTTGAGGCCACTGGAAGAAACTGTTTTGAATCCTTGTGTTCATGTTAAGAGTTGGAGTGTATCTGGTGGGCTTCTATGGTTTCTTTTCTTCTGAAATTGATGCAGTTCACACGTACCTAATGGCTCTGCAAACTGAACCAGTGGGGATGATAGGAGTTTCAGCTATCTGCGGTTAGAGGAGTCAAAGGCCAGCATGTAAGAATATTTACATTTTTTTTTCTTTTGATGTGTATGATAGCTTTTTATGACCTTCTTTATACTGTTGGTTGTTCACATTTGAGAGATGCTGTGCCTAGAGAAAATATGAAAAACGTTACCATAAGAAAACAGAGCATAGCAGGAGCTGAGAAATAAAATTAAGTTACTTCTGGATATTGCCATTCAAGGATGAATCGTGGGAGAGGTACAGGGATGTCAAGTGGGGGTCAGGATCCAAAGGAATGGCTGGCAGAAGCTTTTAGAAGGCTCTCACAGAGGAGGGTCTGCAGATACAGTGCAGAAAGTAAGGTGTAGCTGTGGGTGTAATTCAAGGCAGACAGAAAACATTGCTGAGTCAAAATGTAGCTTTGCCATTTACAGTCAAATTGCAGTGGACCTTGCGTGTGGTATAGCACATGGAATTCAGTTGGTATCTTGTAGATTTTATTACATTACGTGCCTGATTGCTCAGACTGCTGAAATGATTTCATGTATTGTGGTGTTTGTTGCAGTTTGAGTCCCACTGAACTGGCACAGGAAGTAAGCAGTGGATTTGCTGAGAATGAGAATACAGCCTGGAACCTTTCGTATTGCAATTAGACATTTTGTCATAAGGGACACCATAGCTGAAGAATTACAGCTGCCATTTATAATGGTGTTTGTGTTCATTTAATTTTTTCTTTTAGGATGACAGTGAATGTTACATGTAGGACTGAACTGAAGGCTTTGTTCCCCTTGTACCTTATCTTACAATTAAAAGATGTAATGGGCACAACTTATCCTGTATTGACACTGAGTGAAACTTTGTTTTGTTCACATCCTTATCTTAGATGCGTGTTCATATTTAGTAACATATACCGTATCCCCACAAAAGAGAGTCTGTGTGGCAAGGAGAGTGAAGTAGATGATGATACACAGATTCTTGGTGCTGAGCCAACCTCTTTCTCTATGCTTTTCAGCCTAGTTTCTAATATGTATGCAGCAAAATGGCCACTAAAATTTCAGTGAGAAGCTAACGCAGAAAGAACTGTAGAGAGGGGGGTAAGACAGGAAAGTGGAGATGGGTTCGATTCCCTGCCAGATATGAGCAGCACGGCCCTTTTGTACAAATAAAGGTTAACTTTTCTGGCTGTATCCTTTAACAAGTATTTTTACTGTAGTGGTGTAAAGATTTTGATGTGCGTTGTTATAGCTTAATTTGCCATTAAGGGTACTCCATACTCCATTAATCTATACCAATGTACTTGAGATATTTTGCACTGTCTCTGCAAAATATGTTTACTGGAGATGCATTCCTTGGAAGGTTCACTGAATCAAAGCTGCTGAAACCCATTTACTAACCTGAAGCCCTAGAACGCTGGTAGTCTCTTTAGGTGCAGGGCTTCTAATTATGTAGGTGACAGTTACCAGTAGCTACAAGTTTTGTTCTGCATTGTGAACATTTTCCCTGTTTTTTCTAGTTGCTCTTTCCTGTCTGCGTGCCATCTTGTCTGTTTCTCTGTTGACTTGTTCCTTCCCTTGGATTTCTTTTGCATTTTTATTTTAACCAGGGTAAATAGGAGGAGGCTGACAAATACTGATTCCTCCTAATGCTCCCAAAGAGGAGACTTTCCTCTACTGCCAGAAGCACTAGGAACTGTCTAGAGATATTCTTTCAAACATTGCTTTTGTCCCAGCAAAAGCAATATGGATCATACACTGGACCTACCTATGCTCTGACATGCTGGTTTTTGTTCCTGGTGCTGATTTGCCATCCAATACCTCAGACAGAACCATTACCCTTTGATAAGGCAGGAACAGAATGGAGAGCAACCAGGGGAGGACATGACATATTGTTGGTCTCACAAATAGGTTGTAGCCCTGTGGAGCACCGTGGCAGTACATACGAAAATTAAGCTAGAGTTGAGGAGGGTGCTACTGAGAGCTTTACATTCTCTCATTTATCTTACTGATTGCAGCCAGTAATTAACACCAGTCTTTATATAAATCATTCTGTAGTCCTGCTGCAAGGACTCTATTAATGCACAATTTGGACGGAAAATTTAAATTCAGAAAGGTCACACAGTGTTTTGCTAAGACTCCATCGTTGTAGTAAAACCAGGTGTACACAGCATTACCTGCTTTCAGACTTCTTTCTAACGAAAGCAGGTAGCTCTTCTTAATACTTGTACTTATATTTTGTTAGATTGTGTATTTTACATACTATATGGTAAATGTGATCTAACTGTATTATACCTGTATATTGCAATAGATCTTTGTAAGTGATAGGTAAAAAAGTTTTGAAACCATTTTTCATAGCTGGTTTTGCAGCAGGTGTTTGTGTATTGCTGTTTGACTGCTATATTTGCAGTGTTGTTACGATATGAGAAGCTCAGGAAAGTGATAATGCTACAGTCAGTGATACTCTTGTCCTCTTTGAAGATCTGTCACTTCTATAGCTATTTTTCTTCTCAATTTTTTCTTTTTCTTTTCTCTCCATTTTCCAAGAGGAGGCAAAAAAAACCCTAACCAACCAAACAAAAAACCCTGCTTGTGCAGTAAACAATGGTTGAATGGATGAATGTATTTTAGTACCAGCATCAGAGAGAGCTGTACTCATTGTGGCCTCTTCTGACTTTGAGTTTGGACCATGGTTTGCTCTGCTGTTGATACTTTGAGACCTGGTGTTTTGAGAAATAGACTGAATGGTCTGAAAGAAAAGTTTTTTCTATTTCAGAAAAAGGAATTTCCATGGCTAATTTGTATACCCTTGCTTGGGGGTATAATGTGCCGGGGAACAGAAGCATTGATTTCCATTATTCATATTCTATCATGTTCTTAGTGTTCATTCCTTGGTTTGAGTTAGGAAGCAGACTTCAGTAATTGGTTCTAGAGAAATGAGGTACACAATTGCTTAAATTAACTTCTCCGAAATTATTTACTGTACTGCAGCAAACAAATTAACAATGCAGTAACTAACTATATCTAATATCTAGCTATATGTTCAGGATTATCTTTTTGAATTCAATGGAAAGAAGAATATTAATAGCAAAAACAGCTGTAATTAAAAGCACTAGCAGGTGACTGATTAGGGATGGATCTTTCTCAAACTTCAAGTGTGAAAGTGCTTTTCAGCAAAGCTCTCATTGTGTGAACCTTAGTGTGAAAAAGTCATTGCCAGATAAATGCCACCTCAGGAAAGTATTTTTATCTGGTCTCTAATATTAAACTTTATGCAATCTACTTGCTGTATGTACATTTATAGTTTTTCACCCTATAGGCAAACTAGAACGTACAATTGGCCTCTTTGTTACTTAGCAGTTACCTAGGGCTGGTACTTGTTACAAGCTCTGATTGCTCCATCTGTTAGAGGAGATTCTCCTGCTTCTCCAAGTTCTTGCTGGAGCTGCAAGAGCTCATTACTATTATGCTTTAATGTTCTGACACTTTTGTTTCCTTGTTTTTCTATATGTATTGTGATTTGGAAGCTGTTGTTTTGCTCTTTATTTGTCCACTTTGCAGGAATTCTGATCAGAGACCAAGACCCCGACATGTTAAGTAAAACTAAAAGGGAAGAAGGCAGGCTTATTATTATTTTTTTCACAGTGAAGAAGGTATTTCAGAATAGCATTATATGTAAAAAAGAAAAGCTGTGGTTGAAACATGTGGCACTTGTTGCCTTATGGAGGGCACTCTCTACAGCTGTCATTGGCACCTGTAACCTACTGAAACTGGCATCATACCTTCTTAGTGGGCTCTACGTCAGAATGGCAGATGGGCTAGAACAGAATCTTGCCAGAAAACAGTTTGTGCACCACGTTTTGAATATTAGAGGCCTGAGCTCCTGTTTGAGAGTGCTGTAAGAGCAGACCATGTATAGCTTTTCTGCCTGGGGTTATAGGATGTATCATGCCTCTTCCAGCTTAGAGTAATTAACTTTGAGAGGCAAACAGTGGCTTCTATTGCTGTGGAATGCAAAACTTTAGCTTTAGTGAATCACAAAGTTTTCACAGATAGGTGTGTAAGCAGTACAGTGAAATTTCCTACCAGTATTAAGTGTCCTTAACTTGGAGGCATTCACAGGTATCAGCAAAACGCTCTGACAGTTAAGCACGATTTTCTTTCAAAAAGCAGTTTACTTGTGTCTTGTAGAAGATGATTTCACAGGCAAGGTAGATGGACATGTATGTGTAATTCATGTAATAAAGCTACATTTGTAAGTGTACCTAGAAGAAGACTGTGGGAAAAAATATTCATAAACATTGCTCGGAGAAGAGTCTGTCAAGGAAGTGATGATGCATCATCAGACAATTAAAGCACCGAATGTTTCAGTTCTTGGGGAAACACTGAATATAAGGAAGTGTTGGGGAGGGAGGCTAAGAAGCCATGTTTTTTGCTTGCCTTTAAATATTTGCATTAATATTCTCCATATGTAGGATATATGTAATTGTATACTAAATAGCAGATGCTACTTCTTATTTATTTGTTTACATTCTGTTTTTAGTAACTATAAAGCTACAACTTGGATTATTTTCTGTTGTTAGATGCTCTGAGCAGTGCTTTTGTCAGCCATTGGATTTAACAGCTCTTGGCTGACCTCAGTGGGGTCAAAGATTTTTCAGGTTTTTTTTATTGGTAGCCTGTAACATCGGATTGTGGTATTTCTGATTAGTTACCCAGTGAAACAAAGCAAAAGCATAATGCTAGCAGCCCAAGAACTTCTGAAATACTTTTTTCACGTTGCCAAAACAAATATATCCTCCAAATATGCAGCAGTGGCAAAGACACCAGCTGTGGACAAGAGCAGGGATATTTTGCTAACTGCCAAATCAGTGCTGTTTTCTTTTCCATCGTGTAAACTTTGTCAACAAAACTGGTTCTGTGAGAGCTATTGAAAATATTTCACCGTATTCCACATGTAACTGCCACAAATTATCTGCTATATCTGTAACAAGCACATTTGAACTGGCAAATAGAATTGACACGTTTCTTTGTCCGACTGCATACAATTGTGCTGAGTGGTTGTAGGAAACCACAGTTTCTGTTCTAACAGCTCTTTCTGTTATCATGTCGTATTAACATTTATAAAGCTACGTTAATTAAGGTTGTGGCACTCAGCAATAAATTGGATGAAATTTGTGATTCAGGTAGATGATAAGACTATAACTGCTGTGCCTAGATGAAATTCTGGACAACATGAGGTAAGTTATTTGCGGTGTTCTGTAGGCACTACAGTCGGAAGTAATGACAAAGAATGTGTATCCTACCACACTGCTTTGTTTCAGTATTTCTGTACTTTTCAGTGGCATGAGAGCTGTGATTGTAAAATGAAGGAGAGGAAAGAAAAATAGAGCTGTGCCCTTTGCAAATGTTTTGTGAGACTCTTCTTGGCTTGAGATGGAAACAGCCACAGCCCCCTGCACGGATTCATCTTGTGCCAGTGTTCCCAGTTAACAGTTAGGCAGACAGTGGTTTTGATTGTGTGCATACATGAACACTCTTCCCCCCCTGACGTAAGGAAACTGCATCTCTAGTTCATATAAGCAACACACTGTAAAGTGGGAACTCTCACATTTGTTATGCTATTTTAAGATACCCTTTGCAAACATAATCTCACCGTATAGTGCTTCTGGTACTCTGAGTGTACTTATGCGCCATCAGAGACCTCCTGCATATCAGCATTGCTCTCCTGCAGGGTCTCTGCTTACTGTCCTGCAGTCTAGCATTTAACTGATTGTAATATTATAAATAGCCATGTGCTACCACACAGAACGAGGCTAGCACATGGCTAATTACGAGTATACAGTAATTAACTATGAGCTAAACTCGCAGGAGAGTCTGTGGTGGTGGTCTATGAGGTATGTAATCAGACTGTTTGTTAAACCTTGGGAGCCTTTCCAGTCTGTTAAGTAACTATACATAGTAATGAGACCATTTTTTAAAAACCATTTATGTATATTTATGGACAAAAAAATAGTCTATTTTATTTCTATGCCATGGGTAAATGCTGCTGCCTGATATTTGAATGGTTAATTAAAATATATGACAAAAGGTACACAGGCAACTTCTACCTATCTGTAAGTATGCGATTATCTGAGCTTTACGTGCATAAGAAGTGTAGAATATTATCCATTCTGTATGTTCTGCCTTATTTCATGTACATGATGTAAGGATGATCATTCAGTTTTTCCTTTTGTATATTTGAAAGTCATGTTTCTAATTTTCTAGGGCATCTGTTTCTCTGTCTTCTTGAGCTTTGTCTAAAAGTCTCTTCCTTTTCACGTTGTGACAGATTGCAGTTATGTTTGGTTTTATTTTTCTTCAGGATATTTATTCAGTATTACTCCAAAAAGCATCCGCACAGTTACAGTGTGAAAACCATGAGGGTTAGGCCCTTTTGCTGGGCTATCTCCTGTTAATTGCTCTTCTTCGTTACCCTGACAGCTGTTACTGTCTGTTCCAGATTACATGAATGAGGCCTCTCTTTGTAAAATGTCAAGATGTCTACAGGGAAGTTAGATCAGACTCTTTGAAATACATTTGTTACTCCTCTGTACCTATCAAGCCTCAGTTAGTAATTTGGTATTAAAATAATTTTTTTTATACACAGGTTATTTTCTGATCTATGTCAGTAAGAGACCGCATCTAATTCTGTTTGAGTAATGTGACATTATTGAGTACAGTGAAAACACATGGGCTGTGTTCCTTTAAACTAGTATCTTCAGCTGTTAGCACCTAGCCTACATGTGACAAAGAAAGATAAAAACCTCAGCACCTATGCCTTAATTCCCAGTTTAGTACAAGAAAATGGTAAGAACAGAGTTTACCAAAATTTCCTTCCTGTTTGGAAGAATAGTTTTGAATTGTGTACTGAATAGGACTGTTACCCACCTGAGTCCATGGATAGTTCATGCATTCCAGAGCTACTATTTTGGAATACGTTCATTTTATCTTGATTGCTATTAACAGAAACATTCACGTCGAGGTGGTCAAGTAGACAACAGCATGAAGGACAGCCTGTGGGGGTTGGGGTGGAATGCTGCCACATTGAACCCAGAGGCTGAGTAAAGTTGAAGGAAGATGATGACATCTGAAGAAATCTATTCGTGACCCTAAAAAAGTATAAGCTTGGCTGGTTTGGTCAAGTTTACTTATTTTTATTATTTTTATTATGCGGATAAAAGTGGTCTATTTTTGGTGTGTGCTGACAGTTGAAGTGTTTCTCACCTGGACTGTTGTTGGTATTTGATCATTGCAAGAAGTTTGAAAGGAACACTTATTTCCTAGGAACTGTATTCTTTTTACTTTTTTTTTTTTTTTTTTTTTTCCCAATGATGATTCTAAAAGATGATTTAGTCTCATTAAATTTTAATCCCAGTATAGCTCTCTGTAGCTTCAGTACTATCAGAGAGAGCTGATAGTTCTCTCAGGGTCAGAATTAAATAGAATCACATTGTCTGTGCAGAGAGGTTCTGTCTCCTGGGCTGTAATTGGCACATGTGGTCAATTATTGTTTTGAAATTTCTGATTGTACTGAGGCACAATCCCTCATCTCCACTTTTAGACAGGTGATGGCTGTGCTATCCCTAACTTAGGCCAGTGTCTAAATAATGTCAGAATAGAAATCAAGGTTCTGAGGCCAGAGTAATTTGTAATAGAGGAAAGCTGACAATCTTGTCTAGAGGCATAATGTAGGTCATAACTTTTAAGTGGTGTCTTTGTCACGACAGTGGATTGACAGGAACCAAATACAGAGGTTATCCAATTGACTGGTAGTCTGTTATAATGGAATACCTCATTGTGGTGAAAACGTGCAGTGGGGACGTCCTGCTTACTCCCTAGTTAGCACTGAAGGAGAGAGTTCTGAAAATGTGGGTTAAAATTGCTTCTATGCTTGTTGATTAAACTTTTACAGTACTTTGTTGATTTGTTGTTTTTCTTAAATTTGCAAATCTTTGACCTTTAAAAGTAGGAATTCAGATAGAACGTTGGATATCTTTGCCATGTGTTTTTCTGATCACCTTAGTTAATCTTAGCTTGCTCTTTGCCACTTTATTTCACACAGCTTGATCCTCTCTTTCTCATTTTGCAGCTTCCCCTCATACTCACGTTCCAGTAGAAGATGATGCAATGCATGTAATTAAAGTGGTAATGTTTATATCTCATTTCTAAGTTGTTAACTTGTATGCAGAGCTTTCTCTTAATTATCTATCGTTATTG
Source organism: Tragopan temminckii (assembly GCA_028571105.1). Classification (NCBI taxonomy): domain Eukaryota; kingdom Metazoa; phylum Chordata; class Aves; order Galliformes; family Phasianidae; genus Tragopan; species Tragopan temminckii. Next base: position 1,429,152 of record JAOWBP010001760.1, on the reverse strand, counting down.
TCAGCATTGACAATATGTGTTGCACGCTTGTGGTGATTTTTTTTACTTTTTATTTTATATATATATATATTTTTTTTTAACGTCTTGATATACTTTCCCTGCTAAAGGATGTACTCGGTGTTTCTACAGCACATGGTATTTCCTTGACTTGATTCTTTCCTTGATTACTGCCCTGAATAGTTAGGTAAGGAAAACTAAGCTATGAATTTAAACATGTCCGATCTATAGAATTTCTTAAAATAATATCTTAATTCCTGAAAGAATCTGTGTTATATGAAAGTGCGTTGCCAAACAGCTACTTATTTCAGATAGCATACTATGTGGGAGATGGAAAAAGTGATTTTAAATCTCTAGGACCTTTGATTAGAATCTGTTGACTTTCTGAGGTATTTTATTGTACTGTTTGTTTATTTCTAAACAGGAGTATCTTGAAAATGGCCCCTTATTTTCTGAACTGAAATTTTACCAACGGGCTGCAAAACAAGAGCAAAGTAAGTAATATATCAACAAATTAAGAAAACAAAAAACATTGAATTCTGATTCAGTTGGATTTAAGGAATAATTTTGTTTTCATTTCTCTGATGAGAACTGATGCTTTAGAGCATGATAGTCAATTCACTTCACATACATTGAGCTGATTTTGCCTGCTGCAGTGATAATTTTATTTTGCTGTAAGTTTCTTTATTTGAGTGTTATCTTTGTTCTTTCTTATTGGAAGAGAAAACAGAAGTATGACAAGTGTGTTAGAAAGTGCACAACAATGTATGGACCCCAGGGAGCTGTCAGCCTTAGAACAGAAGTACTTCACTGACCGATCTGCAGCTGTAATTCTGCTAGTTACTATTCCCATGTACGAAGTTGGGAATTTGTGTAATCATCGCAGGATTTAGTAGTAATCAAGGCACTTGATTCCGCAGAGACTTTGGCATGGATTTGATTTATTCGTGGAAACTGTCCTAAAGACTTCCAATGACTGAAACCACTGATAGGCATAAGCACTTGTGATAACTTGAAGCACTCTGTATAAAATGAAGTAGCATTTCCAAAAGACTTATTTTGACAGTTACTGATAATTATTTGTCTGCCTTTGAAGGGAACAAATTACCATGTTGCTGGAAAAACAAATACTTCCTGTCTGGGAGAACACAGAGAACTTCAGGATAAAGCTATGATCTCGTTTGCTACACTAACTGCAAAATAAGTCACACTTGTTTCATTGTTTTGTTCTCAGTTTTGGCTCAATAGCTAAAAAAGAAATGAAACCCTGAAAATTCTCTAGTTACTTTTAACCCAATTTTATATTTTCTTTATTACTATTTCAGTAAGAAAATGGATGAATCTCAAAAAAATAAGATGCTTAGGAATCCCTGTGTTTTGGGGATCAGGCTTGGCTGAGCACAAGGGAAAAAGGTAATAAGATGAATTGAAATTGAACCTGAAATTGACTGAAGATCACTTTTCAACAAAACGGAGTTGCCACAAATGTGCAGTCTTGTCTCTAAGGTATTCTCCCTTTTGTGTATTTCTGCACATATAGCTATAGATTCATGGTCATGGAGAGACTGGGGGAAGACCTTCAAAGAATCTTTCAAGACTGTGGAAGTAGATTTAAGAAGGAGACTGTTCTGCAACTTGGGGCACGAATGGTATGTATACAGAGAAAGGAAATTGCTGTGCCTCAAATTGCTGAATCCAGCTAATAAAATCATCTTCCTGAAATGATGAAGTTAATTTAGGTAGCTGTTGAGCTTAGTTACCTGTATGTAACTGGTGTGCGTTTCCTTAATTTTTTCATTCTTTTAAAAATACAGTTAGCATGAAGTGTAAGATCTGTGGATTGAATGTTGGGAAGCTCAAACCAAACTTTTTCTAATAGGTGAAAAGAGACCATATGCTTCAAAAAGTGTGTTTAGACTGAGCTGTGTAAGCCCATTCTCATGCTTTAACGTGTATTGATTTTTTTTTTCTTTCAGTGTTTGAAGGGTATTGTATTAGACATCCGTATTTGTCAAAGTTCACAATTGCATGCTTGAATGCAAAAATTTTTGTGTTTGCTGAACTGTACTACTCCACTGGTAGTACAGGCAGGATAAGGCTGGTTTGCAAATACCAGTTTCAAAGACCAGTTCAACTGGTGTGTTCCAACAGAACATTGTATTATGTGCTCATTTGTGCTTTAACTTGTTAAAGACTGCTACTACTGAATAGGAGTGCGCAGCAAGTGGAGCAGAGGCAATGGTCATAAGCTGCAAGAAGAGGAATTCTAATTGAATCTTAAGGAGAAATTTTTGCAGAAAGAATAGCATTGCTCTAGAGCGTGTATCTCAGAGGTTGAACAACACCCATCATGAGAGACTTCTAAAGATTGACAGTACAACCTCGCCTAACTTACATTACCACTGCTTGAAGCAGGGTTTTAGACTGGACGCCTGCAAAGTTTTCTTTAACCTGAAACAATAATAACATAAGGTGAAGGGCTCTTATAGTCGTATTATTGATGAAGTTTGAACACTCTTTGGCTATTTTTATACTCTTCAACAGCCAAGATTGCCCTTTTATGATTTGCCAAGTGCACACATTTGTTTTTTAAGTATCAGTTAGAGCTGTTGTATCTCAGTAAAGAGCTGAAGAAAGATGATAATGAGGAGAGGATAGTGATCTAAGATGCAGGCCATGTAATAATTGTCAGGATCAAACATGTTAGAAACCTTCAGGTCTGATTGTGTGCTCTTCTGATGTTCCTCTGGAGTTAAGTGCTTTTTTTTGCTTTGTGACTTGGTATTATGGCAGTTAGACAGGGATACTCATGGCAAAGTAGATCTTTGGACCCTGTGGGTGCAGTGAGCAGTCCTCTAACTAAAAACAGTCACCTCAGTCTGTGTAGCCCTTGGCTTCACTGTGTAAGTGTGAAATATTTGCTGATAGAGTTAAGGATGGAGTGGAGATGATGCTTTCTTTTTTGTTTTAAATCCCTTCGTAGCTGGATACTTTGGAATATATACATGAAAATGAGTATGTTCATGGTGACATTAAAGCAGCAAATCTGCTTTTGGGCTACAACAATTCACATGAGGTAAGAATGTTTACATATCTACACTGTTATGCTGAAGTTTAAGTGTTCAATAGCTTGCTATGTATATTCTTTGTTAACAGCCCACATATTAGGAGAAGGTAGGGCATGAATATTCACATCCTCTAGAGCTTTAGGTTTGAGAAAGAGAACAATGAGTTTTGTTCAGATTCTTAGTGCTCTGCTGACTGGGATAGTGATAAGGGGCAAGTAGATTAATCAACAGAGTAAGTTAGAGGAGCTAATTGTGGTTCTAGATTATGCTGGTTTAAGTATAGTAGAAGGATTTAAGGATGTATCCCAACTCTTGGGATGTTCTAGCTTTCTAATATTGTTGTGAATTGTGATTCTATGCCTCTTAGTCTTGTTCCACTTGTTGTAGTGGATACGGCAAGTGAGTAGGATTAAAGTCTCTAAATAAGTCTCTAATATCCTAAAGTTAGCCTTGAAATTGAAGTATTTTGATAAAACATTGTGAAACAAAACTTTTGAACCTGTCATATTCTTTATGATTTAGCATGTCTTTCTTCTTAATACAATTTGAGTATTCTTTTTTTATTGAACGTGGGGAAAAAAATCTCTAACTTCACTTAAGTATAGTTAACTGTAAGCAATAGTTCTCCGTTTTTTTTTTCTTTCCCTAACACAGTGATGAAGAAACAGATACTGTGAAACAGCTCATTGCCATTAAAGGTTGAGCCATTAAATTGTATCTGCTTTCTTACAAGTTTCAAGTTAAATGGTTGATTCAAAATTATCTTTTCGGCTTTCTAAAATACATAGTTTAAGAAGTGTCATGACTTATAAAGCAGCCACGTTTTTAGACACTGGTAGCAGCCAGTGCATAATCTCAGTTTATGATGTTTACCAGCCTGCTGAATCTGGGAAGAAGGCTATTTAGAAGCAGAACGATCTGCTACCCAATTCCATTAACATAACTCAAATGACTTTTTTTGTCTTGACTATTGTGTATTTTTATGACAACAAAATACGCTGCTGTTTTTCACATTGAAATCATTTTGGAAGTGTCCGTTGACAGTAATCATAAAATTTTAAGGCATGTGGCTGACTGTGATCTGGTGCTGTTGACTTAGAAGATCACCCACAATAAAGCTTTATTTTTTCATGTTGTCTGCATGAAGATTATGTTACTAGTATTTAGTTTTTGTGAGTAGTGTATTCACTGACGGATTGAAAATAATTTTGAGTGAAAATATAATTCACTAAATACAGAAAATAGATATTTTGGCTGAAGTCGCTCCTAGCTCAAAGTGTACAAAGTATAAGCAACTGTAGAGATATTGTTTCAAATTTTGTTTTGGTAAAATGTGTTTTCCACTGAAATGATTCTGTAAAACAAATCACAAAGTTAGGAGGAAAGGATTTCTAATACTTGTTTCCCTTGGTAAGATGTGAATTAAACTTGCTTCTATTTGCTTAAGAAAACTCAGAACTGTTCAGATACTGCTAAATAAGAGTGAAGTCGAACTTAAATAAACTCCCTAGTCACAGGTCCCCACAGTTCTGCAAGTGCCATGGGTCTACAGGTTTCACTGAAACCAGGATAACTGCTCCGTGCTAAGCTTAGAACCACATTAACAGAGCCTAAAATTGTAACATGGATGTGTGTGTGCATGTGGCGATCGTTATAGATGTATTTTAAGGTAATGTTTACTATATTTAACTTACACAGGGCACTTGTCTCAATTGAGGCAGATTTTGGTCAAATAAAAACAGATTTCCCAGATGTGGCTTGCCTGTATCTTAAAACATGTATGATCTGTGGCTTGCTGGAATAATCTTAGCAACATTGTAGCTGAAGTTTTAATATTAGAAGATGTCATGGAATTCAGTGCACCTTCCCCTGAAATTGATTACTTTGGTATGCTGTCTGCCTCCTATACTTCATTAATTTTTCTTGGCACTCTACACTGTAGGTAGGCTCAGTACTGGACAGTATCTTCACACAGACTTGAGCATTCAGAATGGTGCACGTATACTTGCACACATGATATTGCATTTATTACCTCTTGGCCACTTTCACATGCCTATAATTTGGATGTAATTTCGGTATGAAAGTTGCTTCTTCCTGTGTTCAAATGTCCTGTTCCTATTGTAAGGTTCGTGATGTTTGGACAATCTTTACAACATGCTGGTGAGTTGATGAATATCTTATGGTTTTATTGCAGCAATATTTTAGAAGCTCTGTGAGGCTCCACCACTGACTCAGTGTGATAGCAATGTGGAATAATCTGTCCTGTGTCCTCCATATGGTTATCAGAGATGCTGTATTTTAATTTGGCAATCTTGCATCAACCTTACGCACTTCAGTTAAAACCTCAAACACTATTATTACCACAAAACGTCTGTGGAGCATGTTTTGCTCAATCTGCTTTCTCTGTTAAAATGGTGGGTAGCTAGATCGCCTTGTCGTGTTTTTTAAAAGCAATGGAATTGAGAGGTAGAGTGGTCAAGATAGTTTCACATTTATGAAGCAGGAGCATCTAGCCAGTGGCAGAATCAAACTCAGGAGCAGATAAGCTGGGAGAGCTCTAGCTCCAGGGAGTAGCATAATAAAGCTGACTGACTTAACGGTTTATGTGTTGAGTTTTTGCTATGTATTCACGTTAGAGAGTTATTACTCTCTAGGATTTAGGATTTTAATAGAAAATAAAATTGAAGTGTAATTTTAATTATAGAAGTTCTGGTTTTTAAATGGGATCCATAAATCTCTATATAGAAATACTTTTCAGATTTTTTTTTTTTTTATATTGTTTTGGTGAAGAGACAGATCTCTACGCAAAAAAGCATGTGGACATTTATACTGAGCTTTGCATTTGTTTTTTTGTGGTTGTTGATGTGTACTATTATGTTCAAATTCGCCACTGATGTCCTGCAGTTCCAGAAAAGATCATTTCTCTGTGTTAAACTTTCTGCTCTTATGCTGTCTCGTCTATAAATTAACCTAGTACGCTTACACTGCTGCCAATAAATATCAGTCCCTTCTTGAAATAACGTGAAATCCATACTGCTATCCTTTACCTTCCGTGGCAAGACAGAGAAACAAATAAAGTAAAGGTCCTGTCACTCTATGACCTCCAAATGATGTTTAGATATGGTTAGAAGATCAGAAATCAACTGACCTCAAAGAGCAGCTAGCTGCAGATCTGTTCAATAAAAGGGAGCGAGGCCATTCAGTGAGTTACAGGTCAAAAGATCAATTCTCTAGTCAATATGTTTCTGAACGTGGACCCAGCACAATGACTGACAGAACAGCAGTGATGTACTGAGGGAAGTACACAGCCCATGAATCTGGGAGAGGCCTGAAAGCAAACTTGAAGTGATCAGACCTGTAAATTACAGAAGTGAAGCACTGTCTCAGTATTGTGGGGAGTGTCACAGTTGTCTCGAAGAGTAGTAACTGTATGATAAAATAGGAAGTGTTACTGATGTAGACTCTAGAAGAGGAATTTGAATCCACTAAACTCATCTAAACAGTAACACTGTTAAAAGAGACAAATGGGCACCAGATAAAAGCTTAACATTGGAGTTTGTAATGAATGAAATGAGGTTTGGTAGACTCTCTCTTCAAAAGGTTTCTTGTAGCATTTTTTTTTCCATGCAGCGTATGGGCAGACATGCTGCAGTGTTGCAGACTCTCAGGACTGTACCAGAAGCCATGTGTTTGGATTTTTAAGCTGCAGGCTTTAAAATTGGATTTGCATCTGTTTTGACTTAGGCTTTAAGTTTTTCGTAGGCATCATAGTTAAAGAATAAAATTTGGACATAAATCATAAATGGTCTGAATTGAAAATGAAAAAGGAGAATGAAGAAACATTTGAGAATATTAACTTTAAGACCAGCTTTCAGTAGAAAAGTACAAAGATGTAAAGTGCATGCATTGGTCATGTGGGAAAACATGCATGAAAATAATTCCAGCTTTAAGCTGTTTTTCATTGTGCGATGAATCACTGTGACTTCTGCTCTTTAGACCTGCTTGATAGGTTTGCTTAAGAGCAGGTGAATTGAGAAAAATGAAATTCTTCTCTGTTCTCCTTCGTGTGTTTTAGGAAGGATACAGTACACAGAGATATCATACAGAAACTATCTTTAACACATGGATGCTGGCTAAGATGTATGCTCACATTGGTTCAATTTGTTTTTGTAGTTATGGCCCAAATGTCTTGGACTTCAATTGATTCCAGCACTAGGATTTGTTCCTGTTCCTCCTCTTAGCTATAAAAAAAACAAACAAAAACAGACAAACAAACCAAGAAAGAACAAAAGCACACTGTTACAGAAGAAAAGGAGGACAAAGAAGCTAGATCAGGATCCCAGAAATGGCTTAAGATTTGGCCTGCAAGGATGTCACTGATTCTTTCTATAGCTGAATGAGTCTGCAAAGGGGGCTGGTTTCTTCAGTAGGATTTGAGAAGTGAAGTAAAAGCAAGGATTACTATAAGCACAATTTCAGCATTGTGATGAGCTTGATGTTTTCTTAATGTGAGATATATTTTAAAAATATTTGGAAAGATAGAGGTACTATTGACACTTAGTGTTCAGAAGGGATGTATATAGTCGAGTAGCATTTTATCTTAGAATTGTTTATGCTTTAGCTTCTACAAAACTTCTGATATAACTGTTCTTTTCTTTGGGTTTTCTACTTCGGTGTTAGTCTTTGTGAGATGGGAGCCACTGCAAGTATTTCCCTCTGACTAGACTCAGTCCTCTTAGTCTACTTGATGCTTGCCTTTTTCTTCCTTGTGTATAAAGCTTGTAATAAATGCAGTTCCAGCCAATATGTTCTTTCATCTTTACCTGCTACAGCTTGGCAAAATTCAGACATTTGATAAAACATTAAAACTGTGTAATGCAGCACTTCATTTATGTTTTAACAATAGTGTTACTACTTTGCCAATATTGTTACTCCTGATTTCTTAAGTATACATTTCTCTTTCTTCATCCCATCTCTTTCTTCATTTTTTTTTTCTGGCACCTCATTTCATTCTGTATATGAGCAACGAGCCTGTTTCTCACTGCAAACTGTCCTCTTCAAGTGGATGAGCCTTTTAGACCCTGAATGTAGAAATTCAATGCTGAAAAGTGTTGGCAGTGGCCTGAAATCCCTTCTGCAGATGATTTCTTTCCCCCCCTTCTTTGTTTTATTCTTCTTTTTGCCTTTATTGGCTTTTGTTTTGTGAAAGATGCTGTTTCTGTACTAATCACTATACTTAAAACTTTTCATCCCAAGATGGGCTCTGATCCCAAGTTCTATTTTAGCCTGTCTTTTGTAGTATAATGTCCAAAAGAAGCTGACAGCTCTTTCACCATTGGCAACCTGCCTCATATTAGTAGATGCTTGCTTAATTATTTACAGTGCCTTGCATAAACTTAGTGGAACCACTGAAAATGAATTGGAAAGGGAAAATCTCTATGTTGTGATCTGTTCAGTGATGAAGTTCCTGTTCTATGTACTTCAAGAGAGAGAATATACCTGAAGAATCCAAGGTGTCTGACTTACAGCTTCCCCAGCCAGTGCAGCTGTATAATATGTACAAGTTGTAAGAATTTTATGTTTAGTAGATATTTAGCACTTTACATATAAAAGCATTGTGTAGGAGTCATGCACAGAAAGGAAAGGAGGACCGCTGAATCTGCAACTGGTTGCTTGTGCGTTAAATAATTATTTGTGCATGTAATGTAAATAATTATTTGTACCTGTGTGGCGATGCTTGCTTGAATAAGATAGCATGTGCATGTTTGCATGAAATTGAGTGCAAAGACTTTAAAAATCTGGCTTCTAATCTGTAACAAAATCTATTAGTAGCAGACTGTGCTAGACACTCCTGAGTCTAGTGCAAACTGGGATGCATTTTAAAAACAAACAAACAAGAACCGTGATAAGAATCAACGGGGTTAAAATAAGTGCGGGGGAAGGAGGAATATATAGCATAACACAGCTAAAACCAGCTGTTCTAGGCCTACATCACTTGCACCTTCATCATCCTTGATATTTCTTGTTTGCAGTGTCTTACATATCTTATTCTGCACGTTTTCTTTTTCTTTGTTTGTTTTGCTGTCCCTATAGTTTGCAGATGAAAAATGTTTGATTTTGGAAAACATGCTAACACCGACTTAATATTTCTCAGTATTCTGTAATACTCATCTTCCTTTCCCCCTTCCTATACTCTTTTTAAAATAATAAAACAAAGCAAAAAAATCCTTACGAATTACTTAGCTATCCTTGCCCACCATGTTCTGAGTAAATTTAGAAGGGCATGCTGTGGTACATTATCAAAAAGTGAAAAGCAGCTATAAAGAACTATATATCTTTTTAATGATGAAGGGACTATAATGAGAATTGATGAAATGAAATTAATGGTAATTTAAAATAATGTAGACATTCTAATAATAGTTGTGACAAGGTTGTAGCAGTGCTTTGCTGGTTTTGTACAAGCTAAGGGGACTCATTTTGCAGGTGGCCGAAAGGCTTTCTGTTGAGAGGCTGCCATCAGCCCTCTGATTATGGAAAAGATGCAGTGTGAGAGTTGTAGAAGTGGTAAACGGCTAGGTCGGAAGAAATGGGCTGAGCAGTGGAACAAAGTGGCATGCCCACAAACGTTGCATGTGAGTGGCCTTAAGAAGTCATTGCTTCTGGGTTTCTGTGTGTTGCCTCCTTCAGTCAAGATAGGGTAACCTAAAGCTACTCCTAGGTTGCTGGGTTTTTTTTTTTCTGCTGTAACTTTAAAATTGCTTTACTGATAGTAATACTGATGGTATTTTAAGCAACTTAAAATGTTGCAAGCAATACTTAACTACATATTCTTTGATCTAGTTTTATTGTGGATGAGAGGCAGTAACTTTTTTACAAAGTTCTAGTTTGACTGGTAAGTATTGGTGGCTACCCTTATAGATGTCCTGTTGTTAAGATATCTGAAAGTCCAAGGCTGGGCTGCCGTCTTGAAAAGGTCTAGCATGTTGTCTATCAGTCCCAGCTCAGATAGAAGCAAAGAGCTGTTGGAGATGCTTGTCCTTGATTGTTTTCTTCTAATGGCTAAAATCTCATTTGAATTTAAGATATAGTCTGATTTTTTTTTTGAAGGCTCAAGTCCCCTTTGAATTTCATCTTTCTGTACCTGATCCAGCTGTATGGCAGTCTGTAATCAAGCCAAATCCAAAACCTACCACTTATCTGGGGAAGCATATACCTTCTAGCCTACTTTCCTTCCCAGCCCACCAAGGATGCAGAAGACTCTCAAAACTTGGTATTACAGAACTTTGAATTAGTTCTCTCATATGGACTGTGAGCTCAATTAGGACAGGTACCAGAGCATCAGGAATACACTGGAGAATGGATGTAGGAGAAAATCAAATCAGTGAACCCCACAAAGTTTGCGCCTCGTCCCAGATTTTCTGAACGTGCCTACAGTTTTTAATCTTGTATCACAGTTTGTATAGTCTGTCAGGTGAAAAACATAATCGGTAATCTTAAAAGCCATCACCCTGCAGGAAGCGAGTGCTGCATCCCAGCTTACACGCTCCAAATAAGCACAGATCCTGCAGCAGAAACACTAAAACCAAGAGACCAGCCATCCCAGGATTTGAAGCTGCCTGGAGCACAAACAGGAATCAGTAATTCAACAGCATGCGCTGCAAAATGATGCACTAAGTTTTCTTGAGGGTTTTTTGTTTGTTTGTTTTTCCTCTACCAGAAGTGATATAATTAAATTAAAAGTGAGTTCTGGAAGAGTTTATTTTAGACTGTTGTATGGTAAACTATTTTTTTTTTTCAGCTGAAGAGGAAACAAAACTAAGGTTAGAGTAAGAAAAAGGTTTTCTTTGTAATATAATTTAGCAAAAAATGCTGTTAGATGATTCAGCTTCAGCACCACAGGTTAGTTCCACTGGCAGTATAATAGCAACCTGTAGCTTTATTCTATTTTATTTTTTGTGAAAAGACTGTCCTTAGATATTTATTTTAAAAAATAAATAAAAGCAGTTCTCTAATGTGACAACTGGTCAGTGGGAGGGAGGAAAATGCCAAGTGAGCATGTGCAAATGACAAAGTGAGGAAAACAACCTTTGGGATATTATGGAGTGGATGTATTGTGATTAAGGTCCAGCTGCTTTTTTGCTATGCTGTGGTAATTGACCACATGCATGTATTAAATCCTCCACTGCTGGAGGGTAGAAAGTGTTAATCTGTACTTCATGGAGTGAACTTGTCCTCAGCGTAAGTGGCAGAACTGACATGGATGCAGTACTCCATGCACTATGCTTAGAGAGAAATGGGTACCAGGTGATATATTGGGGGCCGTCTCGACAGGCAGCACAGGAGCACTGATTTAACTCCATGGATTTACTTCAGAGTAACTTAGAGTGAAGTTTATCTCTGTGTCTTTAAACATTAGTTTGAACTCAGGAATGATTTATGAAGTTTGCTTTCTGGGCTGTGGGGGATGCTGTTTTGTTTTGCTTTGTTTTATTGTACGCATTCTGTTAAAATAACCATTGCCAGCATTAAGTTACTGGCAGTGGCATCCAAGAAGACGAGCCTATGGTGAGGCGAATGCCCTGCACTCCATTGCCCATGGCCCCTGCTAGCCCTGGAGTTCAGTGTGCTGGGGGAGCTGCTGCCACGTGGCACGTGTTGAAGCCGTGCAGTCTCAGCTGATGGAGAGTTTGAGCAGGGGAGTGTTCTAAGTAAGGGGAGAAAGGGGTCCCACAAGCAACGTGAGGATGCGTAAAAGACATTGCAGTTTATGGTGTCTAGATGTTCACCTGGAGAGGAGGGAGCTTAGGAACAAGATAAAAAGACTGAAATTCTGCTCGACTCTGGTATAAGATAAAGACTGTAGTAGTAGAAGGATTTAAATGGGGAGGGCAGCTGTTATAGCCCCCAGTTGTACATATTTTATCCTGAGGCACCATTTGGTTTAATAAAATTTAGATCTAAGGCTGTCCTTAATCTATCAGTTTCTTAAGACTTAATTATAAAGGTTATACTTTCAAAGGACAAAAGCATTATTCATTTGTCTGTTCATGTCTTCCAGGTTTATCTTGCAGATTATGGACTTTCCTACAGATATTGTCCCAATGGGAACCACAAACAGTATCAGGAAAATCCTAGGAAGGGCCATAATGGGACAATAGAGTTTACCAGCATAGATGCCCACAAGGGAGTAGGTAGGTTTCTTTTTTGTATTTCAGAGAAGTGATTACAGAATGAGTAATCAGGCTGTGAGAGCCGATGTATACAATACAAGTAGTCGTGGGGATTGCTTGGTGTTGATCAGGCCCTTGTGTGCTGACCTCTTCTTGTACCTGCAAACACTTCTTCAGTGCTGGTGGGGAGGGGGCAGCACAGTTTAAACTGAAAGGCTGCTGCATGTGTGGTACAGGAAGGGGGACTGAGACGCCCTAAGAAGAGCTCGCCATTAAGCTTAATTAGTTCATGTTGGGAGTGCTGGTTTGTATTGCTGTACTCTGTAGAGACAGAGGCAGTATTTGTTAATGTTGCATTGTCAAGGAAAAATGTTTCAAGTTTGCGCTGTCCTTTAGGGAGAGCTGTGTCTGAGTGTCACCATCTGTGTTGTAAGAGGGTATTTCAAGATATTTCTCCTTCTGCAAGGAGAAAAACCTGTTCTGAAGCCGTAAAGTGTTAACTTTTTGAAATCTTTTTCCAGTAGCCTTTCATATATCTTACTTATTTAAACTCACTTTGATGGTATTGGAAACACATTTGCAGGTAAATTACATACATAGTCCTTTTATTGGATATTGATTGTACTGCCTTGCATTCCAAGGCAGACTTAATTCAACAATTCCCTAATTAGTTAAAGTCATAACCTATGTCTTGTATTCATTTACCATTAATTAAACCTTAGCTGTTTATTACACCGCAGTCCAAATCCAATAGCAGACCCATAGAGCCATGGAAAAGGGAATGGGAGGTCAATATTGAAAATATATGGTGCAGAGTCCCTCTGATGGCTGCATTGTTCACAATCAATATGGTCAATGCAACACAACTTTCTTAGTTGCTATGTCAGCAAGACAAAAAGTCAATTCTAATGTTATGCTAGTGAAAAAATGGTGATTATTGAAAAACTTCGACTCTTGCTACAAAACTGTTTTTGTTAAACTTTTCTTCCTTTACTCCCCCTCTTCTACCCCCAAGACCTTCTAAAACAATAGGAATGGTTTGCTGTTGTCAGTTTTGCTAGAATCATAATGTCACAAGTGATAACTGTTGAAATTTGTGCTCGTTAATAGCTGCTGGAGTGTTACCTTAAACTAATACTTTCTAACGAGTTTTAGTTGGCACAAACAACTGTGTATTATTGCTTTTTCTATTAAAAGGGCCATTGACCATGTAATGTAGAGGGTCTTGATAATTTGCCGGCACTGTTAAAGCCTGCAATCGTTTAACTCTGGTCATTAGGAAAAATGAAATAAGACTGTCAAGTATTTGCTGCTAAAAGAATTGCACAGTTTCACCTCCTAAAAAATATTTGGTGGTGTAGAGGACATCTTTCAGCCTCTTCTAACCTGCCCGGTGTGTTTTCTGGAGGTTTGACTCTGACTTGTGTTCCTGATACTGAGAGGTATGTCTGTGTACTTGTATTTTATGTGGGCACTGTGAGTATGTGGGGCTCAGCAGTTGAGTAGTTATAGCAGCTACCTGGTCTGGTAGACCGGTGTCTGTTGTTGAGTGCTTGATTAGAAGACCGGTAATTGCCTTTATTTGAAAGGAAAAGGAAATTTTAATGGAAATGTGTGGCAAAGCATGTCCGTATTCAACCGTAAGTTTTTGTATTTATCAAGCTTGTGGGTTAGATTGCTTTCTCAAGTAGCTAAAGCCACAGTGGAACTGGTGAAAACTGGCAGACTCTAGAGAACAAAATATTCAGAAAGGTGGATTGAAGGGGTGTTTCCCCTATCTTACACTTGAAAAATTTATACTTCATAATAGCTGCGAACAGAAAGTCTGCAGTTTTTTTCGGTTGCTTCCGCCAGAAGAGCCTGCAGAACATGATATCTGGTGTGTTGCAAAGAATCCAAACTGTTCATACTGAATGTCTCAGCTCTGACTTTGTAACAGCCTGAATCCATTAAGGTCAAGTTACCAGTTTCTTGTATGCAGCAGGTCTCTCAGCATCCCAGGGAAAATATGCGTCTGCAGTGACTTCTGCCAAAGATTCCACAGATCCAGATGGCAAAATACAATGACTGGTTTCGCTCATCTCATATCTTGTTGTGAGCTTCAGATTTGCAGAGATCTTTTGAGAAGCTAAAGGCCTCCAACAGCTTTGCAAAGGACTTTTCTCAGCAATCTCCTTTATTCCTGACATATGATTGAGTCTCTCAAGCACAGTCTCAAGTACCAAGTGAGAGGGGGTGCTCTTCCAAAAAGTGTTTAAAGGCTGCGGTACTGTTGCCAAATTACAGCTGCATAGACAACCTTAATTCTGGTGTTACCCAAATTTTCAGCATGGAATATGTTTTACCTGAACACTCTCAGAATGTAGTTCATTTTTAAAAATGGTATTTTATATAAATGAGATCCTTTCCAGAGGGCATTTTCTGATAAATGTATCTCAAACCTTAAAGTACCAGTTGCTGTATTTAGGTACACAAATGAGAACATTTTGACTTGCTCTGGTTTTATTCATAAAGTAGCTACCTGAATATATGCAGTGATTTGAGATGCATGCTGAAACTTAAAACAAAATTATGAATTTGTTGCTTTCAAAAGTGCCTCTTGGCAATGCTTGAAGCTGATAACCTTCTTGCATAAAGTCAATCAAATGCATCCACTTCCTACTAATTTAAATCAAAACTGGTGTTTCCCTAGCTGAATTGAGAGATTAACCCAGCTGTATGCCTTTTTATTCCCCAAGCTTGTTGTGGAGCTCATCACTTGTAGAAGTTATGCAGTCCGTCAAGATCCAGAAAGTTTCACTTTTGAGCAGCACAATTAGTCCATGTTTGTCCGGTAGCCTCTGGTAAGGGTTGAGTTGGATGTGCCATTCTAAGAGCAGATGTGAGTTGCATCTTCAAGCAAGCTGACTTAGTGTGTGCCAGCGTGACCTGTTAGTGGCTTTGTGCTGGAACACGAGGGGAATTCCCATGAGCTGGGAATGGCAGGGACAAGCTGCCCTGTTTGTTTCTTGGCTCTTCATGCTGCTTTTAGTTTTTGCAAGGATTGCACAGTTCACGTGTTCACTATCCATGTGTGGATGCCTACCTGTGCAACCTGGTCTAGGGAGCCTGCTTTGGCAGGGGGTTGGACTAGATGATGTCTAGAGGTCCCCTCCAGTCCCTGCAGTTCTGTGATTCTGGCCCTGCAGACTGGCTCTCCTGTGCGCTCTGGGGTTTCTGAACTTGTTGGATGTTTGCAGGCATTCACCAAAACTGCAGCTGTGTTTTTCCCATACCTGGAGTTCATTCTCAGTCAAACCAGGGCCGCTCTTGGGGCTTTTTGCCACAGAATCCTACCCACAAGACCAGCTCTCTGCAGTTGCTCTCTGGATCTCTTTGCAAATGGTGTATGGCCAATAAGTGGTGCTGAACATGGCACTGTTCTACTGGGTTTGTTAAATGAACCTCCTTTTCATTGTGATGCAAATTCCATATTGCACAACTGCACTGTTAATTTTAGCATAGCACTTGAGTATGCATTGTATTCATTTTTAACGACCATTCTATATAAACTGTATTACATTGTCTGTTGATTGATAATTAAAGAGAATTTTATCTGTACCCAATGTACATTTAAAAAATTGTTATATAGTGTTAAAATGTAATATTTGGATCAATGCCTCTTATGGATTTTTGTAGATTTTCTACTCACTGAGGCATGCAGTCAATACCTAATTTCTCTGGAGATATACTGCACTTAACATATTGAGTTTTTTTTAAATACTCCAGTCCTGTGCATTGAGTGCATAAGACCAGTTTTAATTTGCTGTCGTTGATGAGCGTAAGACTATGAACCATCTATGCTGAATTCCCTCCAGCATGTGTTTTTTGCCATAGATTTCGAGGTAACTCTCCCTTCTAACAAATGTTGATGGTAAGTTAGTGGTTTTGCCATCTCACATTGAGCAGAGCGACTACCAGAATCCTTGCGGGACTGATATCTGCATCTGAAAGACAGCAGTGGTGACTTACAGCAGGCATAAGGCTAAGCAGAGCATCTGATGGAGTTTGCCTCAGTAAGGGCTGCTTTGTTAGTCCTGTGCTGGGGGAAGACAGCTGTGGCTCCCCTTGATGCCACATTTTAGCGAGATCTTTTTACCCTTCCCACAGCCTGGCTCCTCACAGTCCATCCTGATGTTCATATGCAGTGTTTGTACAGGGCATGCAGCGTTGGGCTGATTGTAGAGACAGCTCCGCAGTTCTTGTTCCTGTTTTCCCCGTGGATCTGACAGAGCTGTTGCTGTTTGATATTAAAAACATAGCTTGGTGCTTGTCCATTTTCCCTTTTCTGTTACATGCAAGGGTTGACTTGAATATCTGCAGGGCTCATTTTGTGAGGAGGGATGTGCAGGAATATAAACACCTGTGCCTGGAAAAAATTCTTTCTGAGCCTGCATGGTTTCTAGAGAACTTCAGCTCTAAATGGCTTTGGATCAAGAGGTTTATTTGGCATCTGTCCATGTATAGTAAGGAGTCAGAGGGACTGCATTTTTTGTCTGTCACATGAATTATTGATTTGCTGCACTTTGGTGCGTGCCTCCCAAAGACTGTGTGCAGGACAGACTGTAAATCTAAAAATGAAAAGAAAATATAACTGATAAAAAATGGGTGGAACTTTGCAGTGTGAAATAAATAAAATGATATTTTAGTTTCTGAATATTGGATTGGAAATGTGTCCACAGTAGAAGAGGGAGCAGAAGGTCATGGTAAGCACAGGCAGAGTCAGGCTTTAGAAGGAAAAGAAGGAAGATTGAATAGGTTCTTAAAACCACCTCCGTAAGCTTATTCTGTCCTGCCAGAACAGTCAGAAGTGGCAAAAATAAGATGTTGAGCATCACCATTTTCCCGCACAGCTGATGAGTGGGGCTTGGAATTAGCGGTTTTCTTTAATTTTGGTTCCTCATTCTTTACACCAGAAATTTAAACAGCCTGTGACCCTCACAGCTGCTTGTCAACCCTGTATCTATGTGTTTTTTTAATTTATTTTTACAGAGGAGTAAAGCTTCTTGTTTCCATGTGTTCTGCTTGCTGCAATCCAGGACCTTTCACTCCCAACCTGGTACCTGTATCTCTTGCCACCACCATTTTATCTCCCACTCAGATCTCATTGTGAACTTTCCTTGCTTTATCTTCTATTCCCTTTTCTGCTGCAGACACATTTCCAATCCAGTCTCCCTACCTTCCCATTACTTAAATTTCCCCCCACCAAATCAGAACACTTCAGCACATCCCATCTCACCAATCCGGGTTTTTATTCCCTCCCTGTCTACGAGGATCACAGTTTGGGAATATCTGGCCTTCAGGATCTGCTAGCTCTCATTGTACTCAGGCATGGCAGGACAGAACAGTAGTGTCGCTGCTTTTGTGGCTCTTGAGGTGAGTGATGTGGCTGCTGTGCAGAGATTGCATCCAGTGGCTTATGTGCTGATGTTGCCGTGGAGGCAGCTGGCCAGTTGTGGCCATACCTTTGGGAGGATGTGAGCCCTCAGCACTGGGGCTGATGTTGCCACTTCACCTACCTGTGGTGAGCTGAGTGCTGGGAGTCCCTGCTGCACCTGTGTTCCATGCCTTTCAGCCCTACAACTGCACAGCCATGGGATTCGAGTTTGGGATGGAGACCAGAGCTGGCATAGGATGAGTTATCTGGAAGAGGTGTATTCCAATTGTAGCAACACAGCGTTTGCACTGGATTTATTTTTCTTTGTGGTTATTAGCAGTGACTGTTTCTGCAAAGTGCCAAATTAACAGTGCAGAACCATGCACGTGGGAAGCAGAGACTGCCCCAGCCCCTGCTGGCAGCTGTCCTGTCCGAGGCTGGGTAACTCTGTGTAGATGGCCTCCAAACATTGCAATTCATTTAACTTTTTTGCTTAGCTCTATTTATCTAACCTGTTTCCTGTCGCCATCCATTTGATTTTTGGCTCAACTTCAAAAAAAAAAAAAAAAAAAAAAAAAAAAAGCAACTTTTATTTCATTTATTAAAATATAGTAATGATACATTTCTACTATAATAATATTTCTCCATAGTCATGTTAACGCTCCTTTTCTTTATGGGCTTTTGGATTAATGGCTGTGGTATATTTGTTTGTGATTTAATATGAATTTGTATGCTGTAATACCAATGAGAATGGGAGGTTCCAGTTCATGTAGACACAAGATGAGCAGCTAAAATGATCTTTTTTATGAAAAGCTTCCAATTTAAAGAAAAGCTAGTGGCAAAATTGTAATGCAACAGTGCTAATTAAAAATAATAGGAAAACATTTCATTTATTGCTCATTAGCCTCCCGGATTCTTATGAAAGGCCTGAGAAAGTTAGCTGAATAAGAGCCATAGAGGAAAACTCCCATTTTTACGTGGTTTGAAGATGAGTTTCTCAGAAGTAGCGTAGCATCAAGAGCTTAGTGTGGTATCATTTATGTTCTATTTTGAAATAGATATCTGAATTTATATTAGGTCTCAGATAGCTGCCAAATCCAGTGTACAAAGATGCATAGTATATTTTTTTCTCAGGGTGAATTGCTTTGGTTACTTTATTCTGAGTTATTGTTTGACCCTATGGCTGCATGTTGAGTATATGTTTGTAGTACATATAAAACTTCTTGTGGCCTGACTCTGATTTCACTGACATGGCTGTTAATTCACTAACTTCAGTGGAGTTAGTCCTGATTTATTTGGCAGAAGTGAGGACAGAATCGGGCCTTAAATCTTCAAATAAAAAAGCTAAACTATAAAAATACAGTGAAATAAAATACTGCCAACACATTCTCATTAGATAGCATTTCATATGAGACTATAATAATAAGAAGAAAAAATCCTGGTTAATAGAAGAAAAAGAAATCAAATATCTATTCAGAAAGGAGAAAGAATTATGAATTTGTAGTCTACAGAAAAATAAGAGAATTCAATGTAAGTATTGCTTTGAATATATACATTTATAAGTGACAACTTATCAAGCAGAATTGTTGTGTTTCTGCCTGGCAATCACATTTAAAATAAAGCCAGATTGACTTCTGAGTTGATGTTTGTCAAGAATTCGTTTAATCCCCAGTTCTATTAGCAAATCTATTTTTCAAGTAAGCTTATAGTTGATATTTATTTATTAGTGCTTTATTTGGGTGAAAATCTAATTATTCCATTGATTGTAGATCATATTAACTCATTTAAGATTAGTTATTTGAATATGTTTTTTACTAGGATCAAAATGATGTCAAATTTGAGGAAGTTAGCATCTCTGGTACTGAGCTGAGAAGGGAGCAGAGAGAAAGAATAAGCTGGACCAGTCGAGTAATCACATGTTGACATTTTCACGTGGATCTATGAAAAACACATGTAGAAGTCTTTTAGCAGTAACGCTTGCAATGACCTGGGAGATAAAGTGATGTGGGAATTTACCATCTCCCTGTAAAACATTTCCCCTTTTACTTTTAGTGGTGTGCGGCTCAGTTACGTGGGCCTTTTTTCCTTTCCAGCTGACTACCGAGGCTTTAGGAATGCATTAAGGTCTTCCTTGCACCCATCTCCTGTCTGTGGTAGCTTTACTGTAGTGCCAGTCCGGGAAAGGCTGAAGGATCCAAATGTGAGCAGCAGGTAACCGAGCACGGCCACGCCGAGCACGGCAAACGACGTTCTCCAGGGACCGTTTTGTCAGAAGACCACTAATCTTTGGTTAGCTCCTGAAATCTCACTGACTTAGCATTATTTACAGAATTGGTATCAATTAGTTCCTAATGTGGAAAAAGGTGTCCTGTTGTAATTTTGACAGGTTTATCACTAAAGGCCACTTTACATCGCCTGTCTTACACGAGCAGGGGCCAGAGCAGCGTTGTGTGAAGACTAGAGGATCTGCAATGGGAGTGCTGGTTTATATGGTTATAATCTGGAATTGCCATAATGGAAAAAGGAGTTGTGAACACATGTGTATGAATGGAATTGTTCCACGGTTAACAGGAGATTTATGGCAGAAGAAATCACTACAGAACAGCAAGTGGTAGAGATTGTGTTTTTATTTTAATACGAGAGCCAAGTCTTGCATTAGGACACTGTTGAACTTAGTGTAGAAAATAAACGACCCCCGGGGGACAGCGTAGTGTTGTGTTAGATTGAAGAGCCTTTAATAACCCCATAGTCTAACAGCAGTTAAGATAGAGAACACATAAGAAGTTATCTTCTGCTTTTACAATAATGTGAGCACGGTAACAAGAAACAGTTATGATGTGTTGGCATCGTAGCTTTTAGCAGATGACTTTTTAAATTAAAAGATAAGTTTGCTGAGTGACTTTCTGGAATTTAATGAAGGCCCGTAAAATATGGCATCTGTTTACAACAGGATTAGCAACACAGTGCTCAACTACTACTTTTTACTCAGGACAAGATGCATCAAACAAATCTGAAATCTTCTTTCATTTGTGCTAAGTTCGAACTCATTTTGGAAAAGCATAAATTGAACTTCTACATCTGTCTTTAATCCCGATTAGCAGTTTCTGGTTTTGCAGGTTCCACGTTGTCTTGTCTTGGCAAACTATAGGCTGTAAATGTGCACAAATACATATTGCAACGATTCCTGCTTGTTCAGTTTTCTTGAACTTAGTTTTCTTTGACTAGCAGTAAGCAACAGCAGATGGGTTAGTACTGCAGTTTCCCCTTGGAAAAGTCAATCTGTTGATTAACTTCAGTTACCTGTTTTTCTGCATGGGAGATATCTGGGGACGGGTTTAGTTTTGGACTGAATTATATCTACTGTATTTACATTCTGTAGTTAGTATATCCATTTGCGTTGTGGAGGATGAGAATAAATTCTTCCTGAAATAATTTCTTTTGTGGAAACTGTAGTGGTAAATTTACACAGGACTTGATAAGCAGCAAGTGTATGTTAGCCTGTGCCATGGCTCTCCTCTACACAAACTGTTCATGGTACTTGCAGACAACCTGGGCGTGCAAACGTACACTAGATGGCAGTTTTGTCATATCTTCTGAGCGCCAATAGCTCTGTAGTAGAACAGGAAAGGCCATCAGTGTTTAGTCTGCGCTCACAGGGTCCCTGCATGACCAATGTGGACCCCATGGACTTCCTGCAACATGTGTTAGCAATTTAGCAGCAGACATTTATTTCTTTGTTTTACTGCTTGGCTCTTTGAGAAAGTGTTGGTACTCAGTTATGGGCTGTCTGGATCATGTCAGAGGCCATGGGGATCAAGTCCATGTGACAGGCCAGACTGAGGAAGGATGAAGTTGGAGGAGGTGAGGAAAGTGACCCTTACTTCAACAGTAACAAGTCACTGCCTGTCTGTGGACTGTGGCCAAAAGCCTGGGTGTTTTAGGTCTAATGCAGCTGAACAAACAAAACACTTTGCCCATTCGGTTTTTTCATATTTCATCTACAGTAGTTCGGTCAGAGTGTTTTCTATTTCCTAAGAAGAGGTTCTAAGAGGTTCTTATTCTTTCTTAGTAGATCCTAAGGCTAATAAGATCCAGATTAAAAAAGCTGTTGAAGCAGCTTACGGTGTAAAAGTAGCAGACGTTAATACAATGATTTATGCTCCGAAGGTTTCTTCGAAATACACTAAAAAAGGTCTTCAA
>JAOWBP010001760.1:1390964-1407201 GCA_028571105.1 Tragopan temminckii | reverse complement strand
CCGTCCAGACGAGGTGACCTTGAAATCCTTGGCTACTGCATGCTGCAATGGTTATGTGGGAAACTACCGTGGGAGCACAACCTGAAGGACCCCGTAGCTGTCCAGACTGCAAAAACAAAGTAAAAACAAAACAATGCACATATACACACGTCAACATCCTTATCATTTAGCAAAGTGAGTCCGGGAGGGACAGCCACACATCCTGTAGGGTATCACCTTACAAGAAAGCAAAAACGATTTTCCTTAATAGAGAGATGCTAGAAGCAGTTAATGACATGAACTTTCCCTAATTTTTATGGACATATGACTGTGGAGATGCCATAAACTCAGCTGCACAGTCTGGTCATTTTGTCTGCTATGTATTTTTTCAGTACTCCTTTCAAAGCAAACACTTGTGCACGAGCACGTGCCTTACTGCACATGTAGAAGGATGTTATAGATTTCCACTACAGCTCGTGGGGGCTTTGTAGAGATGATGGTACAAAAGTCTCTTGGAAGTTTTCTTTCACATTTGCATGCAAGGTATTTAACTTTCCATTTGATACCTATTTTTTTAGCTGTTTGATGTAGGTTTTTAAATTTATACAAGCCTACTGCTGGTACATTTAAATAGCAGCATACTAAATAACTTGTGTAAAATCTTTTCTTTTTCCCGGCATGACTCATTAGAGCTTAGTAAAGCAACAGAGTGTATTAGTGTTTTCTTTCACTGTTTTCACAGTTGGGACTTTAGAGAGTTAATTGCATGTGGTACAGCGTTGCCTGCAGAAGGCTGTACAGAAGAGCATTTATCCATAAATGTAACATCACAATTGGAGGAGGCAGCAAACTTTTAAGTAGGGCAAGTCACAACAGAGGTACACAATGGGGATAGCTGATCCACAGAAATCAATCTGCAAATTCAGTGTGGCATCGGCTCTCAGCAGAGAAAAAGGTTAGCCTGCAGACTGTGGATAATACAGATTGCATCTGTAAATGTTGACATCGTATGTTATGTTTAATATTTCTCCTTTAGAACCTCTGATCATTACACAGCCCCCTGCAAGGTAACACTTACACAATTCAATGTTAAATCAATTTAATCAATCAAGTTGCTTCACTAATTCTTCCCTTGCGATTAACCCTTAATTCTTCCCTTGCAACTGCTAGGATTTTTAGGATGCCAAGCAAACAGATGCTTAGGAGGAAACGCACAGAAAATGATAGATTAGATTAGCAGCGATATCCTCCTCGTCTAATTAATTAAGTACCTTGGTATCAAGTAATGTTCCCCTTTAACGTACCTTGTTTTTCAGTGCCTGAACTATTTTCAAAGGCTAGAAACAGTCATCAGGATACGTGTGTGCACTCAGTAGCATATCTGTCACTAAGTACATTAGCAGCCCAGGCAGATCGCTTCTGGGCACACCAGTCTCTTGCTGTGAGTGTGTGACTGTGAGAAAAAAGGGCCAGGCCTGCAAGGTGGGATGCAGCTGAGAAGCAGGAGTCAGAGCAGGACTCAATTCTGTTGTTGATGGATGGTATCAGCCTTCCCTTACAAGTTCTTAAGCCTCTTCTACCAGTAACACTGGGTCACTGAGGTCACTGTCCCAAACCCGTGAGCTTCGTTAAGGGCTGCTGGTATACTTGAATTCAGAAATTTTCACGTTATAATTGGAGCGGGGTCCCTATCTGAATTGGAATTTAAGCTAAACTGAAGGAAAATAGACACATTTAAATGTTTCACTTCTCCAAAACAGTCGTATCTTTTGATATTAGAGAACAGCTTCTGGTGAGACCAAGGG
The DNA here is from genome assembly GCA_028571105.1 of Tragopan temminckii. Taxonomy (NCBI): domain Eukaryota; kingdom Metazoa; phylum Chordata; class Aves; order Galliformes; family Phasianidae; genus Tragopan; species Tragopan temminckii. Next base: position 1,405,417 of record JAOWBP010001760.1, on the reverse strand, counting down.
TCCATCTGGCCTTGTATCCTGTTTCGGAGGACGGTCAGGAGAAAGAAGTATTAAGAAGAATAAAAAAGGGACTAAAGTACTCTCTTAGTGAACTGCATTATTTTTTGAACATTACAGATTACCTGTATTTATTAAATAGGGAAATGAGATGACTGTAGCATGGAGATGTACGCTGCAAGTAGCTGTATGTGAAATAATAATCCTCCACTTTCTGTTACAGAATGCAGAGCCCACGTAGATAGCTTTGCAAGGCAAGATTCACAAGCCTGAACTTCGAGGTGTCCCTACTACCATAGAACTGAGGGCTTAGAGCAAGACATGCCTGGTCATCACATTTCTCTTGCTAGCAGAACTTGGCTGAAGTTAGGGTCTCAGTGAAGCTGTTGCATACCAAACAGACTAATTCTGAATGACTGGGTAACTAGATTGTGGCATTGAAGGTTGTTTTCTATGTACCCCAATTCTACACATTTGAGAACGTATCTTGTTCCTGATCTGTTGCCCTTTGTGACTCCTTTAAGCAAAACAAAAGATCCTTTGACAGCATTAACAACACAACTAAAGTAACAGATTTCACTCAGGAAAAGGGAGCTGGTGCATCTGCAGGCTCCTGCAAGTGCTAACAAATGGGGTTTCCTGCCTGCTCAGAGATGAGAGCTGGTGGTGCTTCACCCCGTTCTAAGGTATGATTTATTCTGAACTCTGGTTTTCTTTGTTACTTCTGGTTTTGGATAGACAGAAAGTAGATCTGTGCCCTTGCCCTTTTTTTATTTTTTAAGTGCACAGGACTCACAGTGTTGCTTCACCTCCCTCTCCCTCTCTGTCCCTGCCGTGCCTGCTTGTAATTTTGACAGCCATCACGCAGCTGTCTGTGAGCTATATGGCAGAAAGAATCTGATGTTAAAGTACTACCAGGCAGACGAGAGCTGCTGCTTAATTTTCAAAACACAAATATTAATCACTAAGCTGAAATCAGAACAAGTTCAAAGGATTTTTTTTCTCTTTCTAGAAAGTTTAAAATATCTGCAAAGAAAAACTTAGAAGTAGAGTCTTAGCTGTAAACCTGATCCTGCTGAAATTGGCAGTCTCCAAAGAGTTAAAAATACAGCTGGAAAGGGGAGATCTTGTTTTAAAAGCAGTGCTGTGAATCATAAGCTATCCTGGAGGTCCGTTCCCTTTGGAATTGAGACTTGCTGTCTACCTAAAATCCCAAATGAAGAATCACCTGTTCCAAAACTGCATTAAATTGTTGTACTCTCATGTTGTTTCAGACTTATGGATGAGCTCCCACATTCGGTGATGGAATGGAATTCTTCTGGAAGCAGCTGTAGTAAGTGTGCTCACAGTGTGTACCGCATAGCTCTTCAATCTGTTACAGAAAATACTTAGATGTCTTACTTTATTTGGGGAAGCAGAAGAAAAAGAAGAATGATACAAATGTAGCCGACTTTTCAATTTAAAATATTAAAGTTAATTGCCAAACTTTGACACCTTAAGGCAGATGCAATTGTGAGGCCTGAGTACATGCAGTGTTACCAGTCTCAGGACAAACCAAGAATATCCGAGTCAGTGCCACCTGAACTTTCCTGACATGCCTCACAACTGCATCAGATCTAGAAATCAAACCTGGCTCTCAGCTTCTCCCTTCCTTTTTTGTCCCCATGCTTCTTTGATATCCCGTCCACATCCTTATTGTCTTCCCTAAACTTCCCTCACTTTTCTGTCTACCTGTTTACCTGGTGAGTTAGTGACATTCTGAGAAGATGGCTGCGACTTCTTTACTGCACGTGGAACAGATTGGGGGTGAGGTTTTCATTGTCAGCAGCTTTTTGTAAGGTTTGGCTCTTTCTCTTGCCAGATGTAGGAGTACAGGCTTGGTGGTGGTAATGTGCAGTAAAAGCTGAGGGACAGGGGATTAATAAAGAAATCTCTACAGTGCTCAGAGATACGCTCTGTATTAAATAGGGTATTAAGATAGCAAATAGTACAAAATATATGTAATTCAGGAATGGATGCATTCAGGGCAGTTTCCCTTTATCCTATTTGTGTAAAATTTGGCACTAGTGGAACCTCTCTGAATGCGTATCTGTCCAGCATAATAATTCACCCTGCAATATCTGTGTTTAGCTGATAACAGGGTAGTTACATAATACTCATTGTGAGATTATATGTCAGACTCATTAATTTAGGGTGTAATTTAATTTAACTAATATTTCTGACTTCAGTGGAATTGGATCATGCCCTTCATGTACAAGCTTAAGCTTAAAGCATTTTTATCTTGAAGGCTTGTTTACTGCAAGGGCAGAAACTAATTTCTGGATGCTGTTGGATGCTGGTCACTCTGCAATGCACAATTCTTGATGCTTAATGATACTTGGTGATTAAGAATACTTAGTGCTTTTATTGCAGGAACTTCTGATGCTGCTTTTCTGCCTTATCCCATAAGCAAGTACTAAGTAGGCGATGCAGACGTGGAGGGCTAAATTTTCAACCCCCACGAGCGGTAGAACAAAAATCTGAATCTCATCTGTGATGCATGATACAGTGACGTAAGGGATTTCAGCCATAGGTAATCCAGGCTGTTTAAGAAGGAGTGACTATCTTAGGAATAGAATAATTGCCCACAAAAGGTTTATAGCTTAGTATTTTGAGTTTGAAAAAGCAAATGAATGCAAAGTTCATCTCGTCATTTATCTCCTTCGCTGAAATACAGAAGTAGCACAGGGAAAACATCGCACCTCCTACAAAAGTCAGCTTCTATTTATATTTATTCATTTATTTTCATAATATCTGCATTTGAATGATTGGACATGCAGGACGTGTTACATAAAATGTATTCGCAATCTACACACATATTTAGTAAGTTTTTGCTTCTGGGATTTCACTGGATGCTAGTGTCTGGTGTGGCACTTCAGTTTTAGGATACCCTTGGGTTGTCAACTGAAAGAAAAGTTTGATCCACCCCTGTATGTTTTCCCTAAGAGCATTATTTTTGCACGTTCACTGGTTTTCTTGTTTTTAGAGCCACTCAAAAGTGACTGCAAAATAATGCTGCTGTTAGACTGTTTTAGTATGTAATCCCAAAATCAGCATTTGTCAAACTATTAGAAAACAAAATTTCGCCATTCACCGAAGCACTCTAAGGATATCTATAAAGATTAAAATAGAGTTGTTGAGACTAGTTAATATTTAAAGTCATATTATGATCCTTCAGATATAAAATACTTCTGTTTTATACAGAAATATCCAACGTTTGTCAATAGAGTTTTGATTAGTTACTGTACTTGTATAACTTAAGTACCACACAAATTTCTGCATCTGCAGAACAAGACGCAGTGCTTAAGGGTTAGCTTGTTTATCCAAGTCTATCTTTTCCTTTCTCGTCTCCAAAAGACAAGATATTGTCAGCTCTGTTTTGAGTGTTGTCTTCAGCTGAAATTTTGTCATCTTGTTTGGCAGTATGGGATTGGCACCCATTTTGGAATTAAATGCTTTCTGAAGATCTAGGTCTACACCAAGTGAAATTTACATTTGAAATACATTCCACAGGTGAACTCTCCAAGTTTTTGGTGTGTGTTTATGGCTTAGCTTACGATGAAAAGCCAAAGTACCAAGAGCTTAAGAAAATCTTGCTGGATGGACTGGAGATGAGCGGAATTCCCTATGATGGCCCTCTGGAATTTTCCACTGCAGGATGCACACAAAATCACTGTGCTGCTAAAGCATTAAAAGTAAGTAAGAGAGTTTTGGAATTATTTCTGAAATCTCCTGCTTAATTGTTGCCTTTTATTTTGTAGAAGAGGAAATAGTTTAAGATCGCAAAATGGGACTGACACAGCAGTTCTTTTTTGCCTTAAATACACCATGTTTGTTAATTCCTGTTTCCCTTGGCTTTGCTAAAAAGTGGGATGTCAACCCTTAAGGAGGAAGAACTGTCATGAGTCCTTTTGACCTACAGCCTCTCACTTCAAAGCAGTAGGTCTGTAGAGAACGATTTACTTTCAGGATAATGGGGAAGTCGAGGACTTTGTTCACTAACATCTTGAAGACAAGCCTGGATGCCAGGTTTTTCCTTCTTTCTAGATTAAAAGCATAGCTACCTTTATTAGTGAAAGCATTTAATTCATTTTCTTGCTTTCAAACTGTTCTTTGCCATTTGCCTTTATACTCCTGCAGCCACTAATGTGGAGGAGGTATTATTCTGGGATTTAACTATGTTATTGGTATTCAGTGATGCACTAACACGGAATTTAAAAACTGACAGCTAATAGTGTTATGTTTGCCTTTTGTACTTCTAAGTCTGAAACGATACGGTTAATAAAACCTTATTTTAATAAGTGGAAATTGAGGTAATTAGCGGTCTTACTGGACTTGCTGTGAAATGTCACTCCCAGCATACCTCTGCCTTGAAACTACCCGTATGCAAAAGCCCTGTTTCTGCCTGTGATGTGTGTGCAATAAGACAGGGTCAGGGTACCATTCATTTTTAATATTTCTGGTGAACTTTGGACCAGCACAAGTGTACGTGAGCCAAGAATGCAGGATGCAAACTAATGTGACTGATAGGCTGCTAGATGAATGGTGATTCAAGTATCAGTGCACAGATGGTTCTGATTTGCTGAGTTTTGTAGCTGCTGCAACTGAAGACATAAAATATCCTTCTAGTCATAAATTAGCTCTTTGGAAGCAAAACCTTGGCACCAGAGCTTTACAACCTTCAATTAGTAGGGAAAGAAGTATTTGAATGACTGTGGTATTGACATCTGTAGGCCTGCATAGTAATCATTCCTAATAGAAGAGAATATCTGTTTGAGGGGGTTTTGCATGGCTAATTAACCACCAGTGAGAATATGTAATTTTTTCATGATCTCCTGATTGTCACCTTTCTCTCATGATACAATTACATTTTATTGTAGCTAGTGCCTCACAAACCAATTGTCAGCACTATTTACGTATTACGGAAGGCAGGACAAAAGTTCATGTTTAATAAAAAGGCACTGAGTTTTGATCCTGGTAATTACAGATACTTATTTTAGCAGTTTTATTGACTTTTCTGGTTTTAGCACTTTTGTCTTTTAACAAAACCAAAAGCTGTGTCAGTGACAGAGTTTTCCTTGCTATGACTGTGACTGTGTTGTCCTCACTAATTTGAGTCCATTTTTTTCCTCCAGTTTGTACCATTCTCTGAAGTTCACAGCTACCTGGCAGTTCAATTACCTGATCTCCAGCTGATCCGGTTGGATCTCTGGTTCACACATCTTAGGTTTCTTAGAGCAGGATACTGAACTATCTGAAGCTAATCTGTTCATTTCATTGCCTGGCCTAAGACTTGTACAATACGGTGTCAGAAAAGGTAAAAATTCTGGACTGTAAATGTCACTGCAGCACCTGCTGTTTGCAAGGGCATAACCCTACTTCAAAACCCGTGGATGGGATGTATCACTTATTAGCACTCTCGTGCTGTTGGCTTAGGGACGTTTGTTTCTTGTGGCCAACAAGGTAGATCCTAGCACCCATCGTCACTTCTTCAGAGAAATTTTTAACGTTGACTGCCTTGCTTTTTGGAATAAGAAGAATGCTTAAGGGCCACGTAATTACAAGTAGAGAGGGCAGATAACCGAACCTTCTCTGGTTTTACTGCTATTCTTAGACAATCCGGTATTCGGGATTGCACTGAGGGCCCAGTGCAGTTTGGTGCTGGAGTGCTGGCAGCACGGTGGCAGGCGGGCACTTACTTTCCCTTTGCAGCTCCTCATGCTTACCCTGGCTCTGACTCCTTTCATTCACACCTCTGTGTTCTCTTCCTACCTCCCCTTTTTTCTCCATCTACTTCTCCCATTAAACAGGCAGTCTAAAGATAGAGGGAACCACTACAAACAGGCCTGATTCCTCACTTCTGAGAAGCAGAAACTGAACCTAGCTGCCCTGCCTGCATCTACCTGCAGTAGTTTTGTACAGGAAAGAGGTGAACTTGGGTTAATTCCCATCTGAAGGCCAGTAAACACCCAACGCTGCCACTGAGGAGGCCTTGTAACAAGAGCTGTCCTCGAAGATGATGTGAAAAGGAATTTCTATAGAATTTGAAGGTTTAGCTCCCTGTATTGCACATTAATTTAATCTTGAGATGACATTAAAAGCGTAACAGTAGTTACATCCATGTTCTTTGTTTCAGTTGCACATTGAACAGATGATATAACATTAATTAGGTTAATTCTCAAATTTGTTTACAACAGTTTTTGGCACTGGATAAATATTCTCAGCTTTCTCACCTACACTGAAAATGCTAGAATTAGGGCCAAATGAAGTATGTAAGGCCAGCTGACTACTTGTTAGATGTTGTAAGTTTCATGTTGGAAAATGATTACATTAATACCAACTTGTCATGTTATTAAGTATGGAATATTGTAATTTTTAGGCATACAACAAATATTTTCCTATGTGCTGCAAGTCCTGTATTGAAAGTGATTTAGTCATTTGAAGTACGTGTACATTGTGAAGACAGCAGACGTAGCTGTCAGCAGGATTAGCAGTTCTTGCATGATGCACTGTGGTGCTGTGATGCAGAGAAAACAGCTTGGACCTCCAAACTGAGAGAAGTGTCAGGGTGGCACTGAGCCTTGCTTATATAATGAGGTTTCTCAAGGCTATTGACAGCATTATGTCCTGAGGTAGACTGCTTGAAACTGGCTTCAGTTATTCAGAACAAATACACCTTTATGTTTCTAAACAATAATTTTCACAATCTATAGATCTGTTCTTTAAAGGTGTTTTGGATTAAACTATAGGAAGTGCCTACTGGCACTTCCAACAGTATTTAGCTTGTGCAATTTCTATCTCCTATATGTATTTAGTTTGCAATATGCAAAAGAAGCATATTACTTCTTTTCTAGCTTCTATATTGAGACACAGCTGCTGCACATAGGACCATATGCAAACATTGCAGTTACAGAGTTATTAGGGTGCCAGAAGTACCAAAGGCATGTGGCATACAGCCTGTGTTTTGGCTACGTTTGTCTTCCAAGTTAAAAAAGCCAAAAACAGACATCATTTGATACGTACTGCTTAGATTAGCACTAGCAAAAACTTGTATTAACTCAGTGCAACTATTCACCATGTAATCCCAATTACATTCCTCTAAACTGTAAGATTTCACTTTTTAAATTTGATTACCTGAGTTGGAAGACTTCCTGTCTTTCAGCTGTGCATCTAACTCACTCCACCGGTATGAAATGCTCTCAGCTCTACTTAATGATACAAACAATGACTTAGCGGCCTTATTCCCAATAAAGGTGATTAATAAATATCTTGAAAGGTGCAACTCAGGCATAGTTTGTAGCATACTTCCCAAATACAGCATAGCTCTAACTTCATACTGCTTGAAAATGGCATTTATTGGTAATTAAGATGCTAAAAAGAATTATTTTAGAAAGACTAAAGCTTATTCTCATTCTGTGTTCTCAACATTGAAGCTAACATTTTTTTCTTTTTAAAATACTGAGGCATTTTTTACTATACAGAACTGCTGACTGTTCATCAACAGGTTCGCCTACCAAAGCCTGTGCCAAAACCAGCTCAACAGAAGCAAAAAAAGATGGAAAGTGAGGAGAACATCTGTCAAAACAAGGCCTGGACTCGAGCAAGAGGCAGACTGCTCCAAGATGAAGAAAAGCCAAGTAACTTACACCAGACACTTCCCCACACAGAGCCTCAGCAGGTGAGGATTTTGGCACTGCGGTAATGCATGGTATCTCCTGGGAGGTCACTCTTTTAGCTCGTTGGTCACCTTTTGGGAAGGGCCAAGAGAAGAAGAGTGCTTGAAAAAAGTCAAGCACTGAGTCATGAACACCAGAAGTGGGCAGGCACTTACTGGCTTGCGTTATTGGAAATCTGCAACTTTGTATGTTGTACCCAGGTAAGAAGAGCAAAATAGGCACACTACCTGTCTCAGACCTGACAGGTAAAATACTGGAGTAGTACTTCTAATTGTGAAGCCTGCTGGTTTTTTCTTCAGCATACAGAATTACTGTATGTCAACAGGTTCACTTACCAAAGCCTTCACCAAACCCAGTGAGCCAGAAGCAAAAGATGAAAGAGGATGCCTCTAAGTACCCAAGCAGGCCTCAAACTCAGATAATGCACAGGAAATCCCATGCTGAAGAGAAGCCAATGAAACTGAACAGCATCATTCAAGAGACTGACCCACAAAAGGTGAGGATTTTGGTGTTAACTTAGAGCAAGCATGGCACGCAGGGAAAGAAAGATGAGCTTTGCAGAAAGTGAGTTTCAAAGAAACTAACAGCAGTACAAAAACTCAAAATTAAACATTAACACAAACACTGAAGGTTTTGCGTATGGTTTCTTGATCATACAGCTCCAAATTAACATTTGTTGTATATAGTTTGGTAGTAAAGCACTGTCCCACTGTGCTCCCCAGTAAATAAAAGTACTGGGAAAAAAAAGTCATCTTCTGTGTCCCTTATTGTTCTTTTTTGGTAGAAACTAACAGCACTCTTAATAGAGTTCTTAAATTCTGACTTCTTAATCTGAGAATTTGAGAATTTAACTAATTAATCTCACTTACTGGTAACTACTACATAAAAGGGTTGAATGAGTGTGTTCTGTCTTTGTTTTCAACCATCCATTTCTACAGAAAGAAAAAAGCAGATTAAGGTTTTACTAACATTCCAACTTAGTAAACATCCTCTGTCCTTTAACAAATTCAGCCAGCCCTGTTTATCTCCTTCACGTAGAAAAACAACACGAGGACAATTTTGAATAAGCACAAAAATGCAGCTTTAAAGATAGCTTTATTATTAATCCAAAATTATTTGCTTCTGGCAGTCTGCTGATCGCTGCCTGGAGACTCCAGTACAAGCTAGGAGGGTGAAGCAGAAAAAGCACAGCAGTACCTGAGAGCAGTAAAGTGGTGAGCAGAACAATGTTTGGAGATGTCTTGGCTGGTAGCAAGGTAGTCAGACTCTGAAAGGTCTCTGAATTTCTGACACAATGAAACATTTTTCTGTGAAGATATGGAGTGCAACATCATAATTCTCAGATGGAAAATTTTAAAAATACTAGCAAATAAAAAAAAGTAGTGCCCACCCAATCTCCGTTCCTCTTGTGTGTTTTGTATGAAGGCAACTTTCACTTGTTAAAAAAGAAGCAGATATGAAAGGAGAGAGACATTCAGTTTTCCATCATGACATTGGGGGGGAAAAGAAACCTCATAACATCCCCTGCTCACCTAAACAACTGGGTTGTGGATCTTGACATGGGAGATTTGTGTTTCCCTCCTCTTTGTGGGAAGAAAAGAGAAGTACATTTTAAATAACTGGAACTGATCACCAGTCTCACATTTGGATTATATATTTGTTTTGATTTAACCACTCTAAAAGGGAGGCCACTGTTGCAATATAATAGTGCTGCATCTATACAGAATGGTTTTGTAGCTCTCACTGAGCTTAGTGCATTAAAGGGAAGAGTTAAAATGCATGTCAGATAACAACTTCAGATATTCAAGTGAGGAACTGGAGAAAGTAAAAAAAAAGAAAAAAAAAAGCAGGATTGCCTTAGTTTCATATTGCAGACTTCCTTTTAATTTCTTCCATGTAATTGAGGGGATAGGTACAGAAAGCTGTATTTCATAGTAGTGAGGTTACAAAACTTCAGAGGGATGGTTCATGTACCAGGGTGGGGGAGGGGGAAAACAGTGGCTAATTCAGGAACTAGTGATGAGAGTCTGTCTGTCAAGTGTTCTCCAGAGAGCAATTCCAGACCCTTCAGTCAGGCAGCTGCCTGGAGTAGCTAACTGCAGGCACCTCACTCCAACTTCAGCGCTTAGAGAGAATGGTCATGCTGCTGCTGTTCGTAGTCATAGATGATGCAGTTAAAGGTCTGAATACAGAGCTTGGAGGAAAAGTTCTGTCTCCATGGTTTATCTTCTAAGAGAAGTACATTCAGAAAAACATCATATGGCTGGGACAATGACAAAAAGAGAAGAAAGAGAAGCGGATCTGCTTTGTATGATACTGCTGGAAAGCTGTTAGATATAAACAAAAAGGAGAAACAGTTCTGTGTCACAAGGGGAGCACTGGAGTGAGAGGAGTCGGACAAAAAGAGTAGGATGGTTGTGAGAGACAGGACATCTGGCAAACAGAGAGGGTGGAAAGCAGAAATAATGTCTAGAAAAGAATATGGAAGTGATAAAATACAGAATGAAAAAGAGCTAACTGTGATGTCCAACATAAAGGTATCTTTCTATCAGGTGGGGCCCAGCTTTTCATTAAAGGTAAAAACAGACATGTCTGCCATTAATTTGAGAGAGAAATAAGGCAGCTGATAATGAAGACATGAAATTTCTACTAAAATTACATATTGTGAATGTGTGTAAATGTTTCTAAGGGATGATGAAAAATACAGTTTGCATGAATTTTGAATTTCTGTTTATTTGAGAAACAAAATGATAAGTGTTTTTTGATCGTCATCTCTGAGATGAATTCCCAGAGTATGCTAAGGATCCCATTGCTGCTGGAGCCCTCAAGAACCAGCTGCCCTGTCCAGCTAGAAAGAGGAACATGATGCATATTTGTGCTGTGTGTGATAAACCAGAAGGCAGCCTCACTGTAAAATGCAAAAAGTTACATAAGTTAAAGCAATACATCAAACTTCAGATTATTTTCTAGGTTTCCAGGCTTTATTCACAAGAATACTGTAAAAGACTGTAATATATTAAACATTTGGCAAAAATAGTTAAAGATAGACAAGAACTGCAGCTGTTCAGGAATAGACAAAATCTATAAAGGGTGTTTAATCAAACCTGTAGTTATGCGCTTAATAAACATCTGCAAATTCAAGAGTTAAGATTTGGTCAGAATTGTGTTGCTTTCTCTAGGATAACTTAAATACCTAGATGTTACCTTTCTTTGCTTGTTGGCTGCTTGTTGATTTCTATTTTTAATGCTTCAAATCTCACTCATGTAAATACTAAGTTGTTATTACTGGTTGTTTTTGTCCCCTGCAGAAAGACACAGGAAGAGAATTACCACCATTCAACCCCCACGCATCATTCTTGGAATCCAAAAAGAAACTAGATCAGCTTTTAACTACAGGTCATCCACTGTCTTTCCAAGAACCTGGTCTTTCTGTATCCACGATATTTAGGCTTGCATTTACTGAAGAAAGATACCACTACAGTATAGCTATACTTGTACTTTTGTTTCTGATACTACTTTCCTTGTATTTTCTTTGACGTCACCGTTTCATTGTCTTCAGTATAAGTGCATTGGCATTCCCATCACGGTGTTTTTCTCAAGGTTTCTTCATGGAAGATTTCAGTGTCAGTGGCTTAGAAAATAATTTTGTAAAATAAAATTGTAAATACGTACCCTTTAGAAGCAGGTTCTTTTAAACCTTCGCTGTCTGCACTGAAGAGTTACGTATGTTCTAAAGTACTGTTGGGGGCTGTTCTGTACTATGAATTTGGGGATTTTTCAGAAGTGAGTTCTTTGTTACAGACAAATTAAAAAAAATCATGAAAGATTGTAGCATGATATTTAGTTATTTTTAACACCGGTATGTTGATATACGAGTTGTAATAACATCTTTAAGGATTTTCTGAAGCAGCATAGTTAAGTACTGATGCATTAAATCCAAACTTTTCCTCTCTTTATCCTGCTGGGTAAAGGGGAGATAAAAGCTGCAACTGCTGTTCAACAGAAGACTGAGATAAAGGCAAAAAACTATAACGAAGTAACCACACTGCTTCATCCCAGCTCCCATTTTCATCATACTTCCTTACCTTGTTACAATATGGACATTCACCAAAGATGACATTAAAGCTCTGTCTGCTGGAAGGAAGACCTTGTAGCCACTGCAACACAAATAATATGAAACAAATGTAGATTTGAATTTACTTAAATTTAAAACACATCCCTTAACAGAGTTTTGCAAACTTAGTTCATCTGGGATGCATCTGACAGAGCGCATGTCAGGTCAGTCTGTATAAAAACACAGTGAAGAAGGTTCACTTCCACACTGAGCTTGTTTTACGAATGTCAGATTCGAACGTGTTCTAATCGCAGTGGCTTTTCTAGCAACCCTTACGGGATTTTGCTTCATCTGTAAATGTAGGTGTGCAGTGCTTATTTTTTGACTTGCCAGTCAGTTAACAAGCAAGTTTGTCCCATTAATTACTGTACCTCATACAGGCAAGCCTGATGAAAAGGTTGTCCGCATCGGGGCTCATCGCACACTTGATCTGGCGTGGTGCCATTGAGGCGATAGGCATAGCAGATTCCACAGTCCTTAGTAAAATCCTGAAAACACACTATTTTAAGTTCAAAAGGAAGAAAAAGGGCTGAGACAGAGAAACGTTTTCATCTATTTGTTTTTTGTTTCGCACCTTTTCTTATTTAGAATTACTAAACGTTTCTGCCTTCAACATACATTTTTTACTTTATGGTATTAACAGTGAGAGCAGTTGCCAGATGTACAAGACTGCTAGGTTACATTTTATCCTCTCACTGCATTACATCTAGTTTGACACACATTTTCATACTCGGGCCCCACAGTTTCTTTTTCAAACACGATGATTTGTCATTACATTTAGATATCAGAAACAAGACCTTGCAGTCAGATATTAATTTAAAAATTTCACGAGTGAAAGCCAAGCTGGTAATCCAGTGTTACAGCATTGTCAAAAATTAATTCCAAGTTTGTTTGAAATGCACCAGTATTTGGATGGCCTCTTGTCCCCTGTAAGCAGCTCTACCTAATTAGAACGTAAGTCATCAACATCCATAACAGAATGTTTGGATTTTCCACATCTCATTAGCTCCTCTGGAACTTCCTCTTTCCCTTTTAATAGCGAAACCTATTATTAATTGTCCTGCTGCTATGAAGGCCACAGGAAAGCGTGCACCTCAAATCAAAGGTTAACAAGTACTGACAATTGTTGCTTGAAGTTCAGAAGTCCTTATGACAATATATTATTCCAATTACCACTCTTCTAAGTCTCTTACTTTTCCTGGCAGTTATAAAATTACCATTTAGATTTTACTTATTCAGAAATAACGACTGATCATTAACAAAAAACAACTTACACTTTTTTCTAACACGGCACGAGATGGAAAATCAATTTCTAAGAGGTCTTTCAAGTTTTGCAGTAAACTAATTTCAGGATCCCTGAAAGTGGGAGACAGGGAGAAAGAAGTAAATGCTAAGAACAGCAAATACCACTCTAGTTTCAAACCTGTATCATTAGAGATGCTTACCACAAGTGCATGTTGTTGTTCAGCTTAGTTCTCAGAGGGTTAACCACTGCAAACAATATGCATACATAGTTATGATATCCTTATGATCCCCTTCTATCACTTACCAATTCTACCCCTTCTATTTCAGCAATAAAGGGCGAGTCACGTGTGTTGGCGATCATTTTTTTGGTGGTATTTTTTTAAAATCAATTAAGGCAACTAACTTAATAATTGCCCTCAGTTTTAGAAACTGATTATGCTAGCATTTAAAACACCATACTGATAAATATCTGATTTATTTCCCTGAAGAAGTTGGCAAAAAAGCTGCACGAAGCAGAGTGAAAGACTTAAACACTTCCAAACACCACTAGGACATACACAGAAGATTATTAACTTATTTATAAAATCATAATAAAATATAAATAAAACTTCATAATCATCTATAGGACGTAAACTGTGTTAGGAAAGCACTAGGAAAAAGTGTCATTCAGCAAAACAGCAGGCTGCAGATTTACGCTGTTAAAAAACAGTGCCTGACTCAAACCCTCCTGTACACACAGCCTAGTTCCTGGCTCTACTTGGTGCTTACCCAGGAGCCTGACATGGCTTACTCTGGTGCCTGCTCACCAGAGAGCAGATTCTAGAAGAGAAACAAATGTTGCCTGTCTGCTGCCTTACCGTGATCTGCTCCAAGGAAGTAACACTCGGGGAGCATCTTTGGATGCCTGGGATCTACCTCTATGTTCACGGAAACATTGCTCCCTACAAGGAGAAAGTCAGACACGGGCAAAGCTTTTCTTTGCAATCAACTACTTGAAAACAGAAGCATCAGCTTAGAAAACAGTTATAAATTAATGAATTCAGACTGCTTTTAATTGCTCCAAATAATTGAAAAGTTGGTACAAAACATTTCAATGGACTGTAATTAAAAATAGCAACTTACTAAAAAAGTTGCATCTTGCATTTCTCTGAGAACACTCTGAACCTTAATGCTTAGACTTCTGAATAATCGAATTAAAGCTAATGGTATAAGCAATTTGAAATCTTACCGAAATGTTAAAGGCGGAAGAGATTTAATTCATAGAATCATAGAATGGCCTGGGTTGAAAAGAACCACAGCGATCACCCAGTTCCAACCCCCTGCTGTGTGCAGGTCGCCAACCAGCAGCCCAGGCTGCCCAGAGCCACATCCAGCCTGGCCTT
>JAOWBP010001760.1:1364545-1390864 GCA_028571105.1 Tragopan temminckii | reverse complement strand
GCAGGGTCGCCAACCAGCAGACCAGGCTGCCCAGAGCCACATCCAGCCTGGCCTTGAAAGCCTCCAGGGATGGGGCAAAGTCACCTAGCTCAGCTCCTCAGTACTGCTCAGGATTTGGTGCATCCTTCACAAAAGAAGGGTGTGAAAGCCTACCATGCCACCTTTTGAGACAGGCACATGCCAGTGCTCAGCCTCAACCTCCAGCTCCTGCTCCAACGCCTGCACTGGTATGCACCACATTCCCTACTGCACCTCAACGAACCCATTTTCTTCCCAGCCCAACCCTACCAAGCAATGGGAAACCAGCACTAAAGCAGTCTCACGCTCAAAAGCTGAGACAACACATCAGTGTGACACACTATACGTGGTGACCTCACACCCCAGAGCAGCTTGCATCTTCCCCAAAAGAGGGCTCATGGCCACAAGGGAGGAACAGAGGCATTTCTACAGTTAGTGCTTCAAGACTTGACGGTGCACACTGTTCCAAATTGCTTCCACTCCCAATTAATATTCATAAACGAAGCACAACACCACGCTTTCCATCAGCCATCACACACCACCCACGCTAGATGAAAGGACAACTACACGAGATAAGCAGTTTATTGGATCAAAAGTCCCCTTTAGATGAGAAGACAGCTATTGCAAAGGCATAAAACTGATAGCATCCCATCCCAGGCGTACGTATGGAAGGAGTATCAGTACATCTCTCTTTAAACCAGAGATTCAGCACTGAGAACACACAATGTAATTATTAAGTTAATTTAGCTGAATTTTTCTGCCTGCTTGAGGTTTGAGCTGGAGGTAGGAACTTAGGTTTGAAAAGCTGATGTTGAAAACCCACTTTGAAAACAGAAGTGACACCGAGTTGTTTCATCAGCAATAATCGAGTTTAAATCCTTGTTTCTATTGCCCCCGCCCCTGCCACACCAGTCTCAAAGGGATTTTAGGGGAAGACCTTGCCCCCAAGCTTTTAACTTCTATTGCCATCACAAAGCTTTCAACCTGGGTGCTCAACAAGCATGGTCAGAAACACGCTCCTAATTCCTACCCCACCTCATCTCTCCCAAGCGATGCTCAAGCAACATCCAGAAAGTGCTTTTCCTCCTCCTCCTCCCCAAGCTCATCTTCAGTGGCAGAAATCAATGTTGTCATCCTCCCAAAGACTGGCAGCAGCTGTTGGGTGCAAGCCCTGCGCAGACAATAAATGAATCAAAAAGATACCTGAGAAAACTCACCTCGAGCCCAGTACAGTGACTGAAAGCATGTAAGCCGTAACACCATACTGCTCTCTCCACCAACCAGCAAACTAGCATTTCCTAGAAGTAACAGCAAAATGGTACAAGGTTGATGCCTCCAGCCCACCTCTCTCTGGAGCCATTCAGCTCTCCAGCCATGAGGGACAGAAATGGGAGGCCCAAGAGGTGTATTTACACCCCTCGCCAGAAAGGGGAGGTATAAATATTGCCAAAGCTTCCTGAAGGCTAGTACTTACAGTCATGCTTTGAAAGGGAAAGAATAAAGCAAAATATTCAATTAGAAAAAATTACTGTAATTGCAGGTTCTATTTTATCCCTCCATTAATGCAATAAAGCGCCTTGAAATATTGCTGAGCTGGGATACAGAGCTTAGTGCTACTTAACATTTTAATATACATCCAGGGGGCTAATTTAATTTAGATGTGCATGAGGGTCTCCTCTCCCTCCTCATCCCTATGTCTTCCCCAAAAGTCCTCAAAATATGGCACGAAATAAATGCTTCGCCACCACACTGAGAGATGGATAAGCAGAGCTGAGGCCAGACATAAACCCCGACCCATGCAGCCAAAGGAGGAGCATCAAGAATACAAACACATAGATCCATAAAGATGCACAGTTAAAAGTGTGCATGCATGCACCTGAAATCCCTGGCATCTTGAATTGGTATTTTTAGGGGTAGAAAGCATCCAGCAGCTGCTGCTGCCCAAACACCAAACGCAATCCCAATAGAAATCATAGAATCATAGAATGGCCTGGGTTGAAAAGGATCACAACGATCATCCAGTTCCAACCCCCTGCTATGTGCAGGTCGCCAACCAGCAGCCCAGGCTGCCCAGAGCCACATCCAGCCTGGCCTTGAATGCCTCCAGGGATGGGGCATCCACAGCCTCCTTGGGCAACCTGTTCCAGTGCCTCACCACCCGCTGGGTGAAAAACTTCCTCCTAACATCTAACCTAACTGTCAATTAATCATCAATTCTGCTTCATCTTTTCAAGTCCAAAAGGACAAGAACAATGTATCAACAGTGTACAGCCCCTCAACAGCATACTCCTGGACTGAGCAAGCCACAGCATATTTCTCAAACAGCAAACGTTTTCTGTTATGTGATACCCTAAGAACCCCAAAGGATTTGCTCAAAAATGTTCTGGATCCAGGTTAAAAACCTTGCAGCACATTCTCCTCTAAGTACAAACAAGTGAAATCCAACTTCTTTTTCTTCTAATTAACAGGTATGTTAGGCTTAACCTTCTTGAATAAATTGGAATGAATTAAATCGAAATCTAGTCTTAACTGAAGATCATCTGTGACTGAAAGCAAAGGCCTCAAAGCCTTATATTGCCTTCCACTGATCTGAACTTTTTGATGCTTTCCCATCCTTTCCATTGGTCTCTATCTTGGTTGTACCACCGTACTGATAAAGCCAGCCTGACACCAAAAATGTATTATCCAATCCACTGCGTTTTAACCAGCTGCTGAACTTCTCAGTCCCTCCCTGTCCTGCCGATCCCTCCCATCCCAATGAAGGAGCTGTCTCAGCACCCCACCAGCAGCATCCCTTCCCCACTCTGCAGTTTTCAGGGACAACTTAGGTCTACTTTGGTCCATTGTATGTTCTCAAATTTCTACAATTTTGCAATTGGCATTTTGGATATAAGCTGAAAAGCAGAAATCTTTTCAAAGATAACATTTTCACCTGTATACCTAAGACTTTGGTACGTTTCTCCTTTCCAAGTACAGGACTCCTTACTCTGTATACACGAAGACCTTGGAGTGCCACACGTCAGCATATGAATTAAGGTACTTTTTCAGATTGTTAACATGGAATGCCTCTAATTTCCTCTCCTCCTTTCTTTGTCCTTTCCACCTGCCTCTTTAACATCTTTTTCCCCCCTTTGGACTACACTAAGTCTCCCTTCATTCTTCCAGGACAGGAACAATCTAAAACAACAGTCTACTGAAAAACTGGAATTTGTGAAAAAGGATCAGGGATTCTTCTAAGCTCTGTTTCTACAAACACTGATTTTCTAGAGCTGTCATGCAAGTTCTCTTTTTTCTTAACAGTAATGTGCTCATAACGTGGAAATAAAACTTACATTCTTGTATTTAACATAGAGAACTTCTAACAATTTTGTAAACAGACGTAGCGTTCAGTGGAAGTTTGTTTTTAATACAGAGTAAGAGTTGTGTTTTACTGTTTTTTTTAAGTCCTAACCTTCTTTTTTCTGACTCAAAACACCACCTGATTAGATAAGCAGAGAAAAAAAAAGCATGCTGAGTTTACTTCTAAAACTCATGCGTTCCTTCCAATCTTTGTGTACCTATGGCAATCCTTCTTGATGTAGCACACCTTGCTGGATTTTCTGGCTCCAGCACCCACGTCTTCCCATCAATTTCATCCATGGTGTCCCAGAACTCTTTCAGCGATTCTAATGCTGCCAGGAACTGATTATGGATGTCTACTAAGGAGTCCTGGGAAAAAAAGAAATTTAGAGATTTTTTGTGGTTTCTACCTATAGCAATACAGAATATTAAAAAAAAAAAAACTGCTGTAATTTAAGAAGCATTAAAATCTATTATGCATCCACCTAGAGTATGGTAGCAAAAAAAAATGCTGGACCTTATGTAACAGCACTTTTTTTTTTTTTAATTGAAGCAACATAGAGACAACTATCTTCAGTACAATTTCTCTAATCTTGGTACTTCTAGCACGCTGTGATAAGTATACATCACAACTGATTTGATACTGTTTCATACTTTTTTTTTTTTTTTTAGGAAACTGCTCTGAAAACTGGTGACAGCTACAAGGTAGATTTTAAAAAAGCAACGATATGTGGTCAAACAGTGTTACCACAGTCTCAAAATTAAGCAGCATAAAACCAGAGACATAACATTGTATTTCAAACCATGCAAATACTGTAAGAAAAAGAGAAACCATGCAATATTCAGAGGATTACACTCAAAGGATTTCAATATTTGAGAGTGGAATAGGCAAATAAAAAAAAGTCATTATACAGGACAATATAGAGAACAGCAATGCAAAAGAAGTCTTTTAAATATCACTGAGCAAAACAGACGTAATTCTTTCTAGAGGAAATTTTCAAAATAGAGAAAGTACTTAGGAATCAAGCTTTCAAAATGCAGATGCCAGAGTGTACAAAGATGAATTCAGGGAGCCAAAAAAGAGGTGAAGAATGCAATAGAAAGCAAGAGTAATACTCCATCCGTGCTTTGATCCAAAGTAAACTTGAGTCTGATATAAGATGGAATGAGCAGAGAAGCTTGGAGTGTCATGAACAGAGCTCAGAGGAGAATAGCAAGCACTCCAAACATGGCTTCATGTGGACATACTAGGCTAGGATTTGGGAGTACCGAAGGACTACCTTGAAATCACTCACACAAAACACAACTGAAAAATCAAATGCATGAGTAAAAACAAGGAATGACAGGAGAACATTGACAAAACTTCTTCAACTACAATAAAGAGATGGAAAATTAAAAAGATGTGACAAAGGTCACATTTCAGATATACTTTGGCCCAGGAGCCAAACAAGTTCTGGGTGTGAAAAAGAAAAGGCAAATTAAATACTATGTTCTAAAGAGGTATTTTTCTACAAATAACACAAAGCATGCATGCAACACTCTCCTTTAATTTTTTTAGTATGTCTTTCTTTTTCACCAGAACAAAAAGTAGTTATTTTATATATATATATAATTTCTGAGATGAAAAAAATGTTTTTTTTTTAATATAACAAGTTCTCATATTTTATGCACACACATTCCAGAAAGAAACAGTGCAGCTTAGAAATAAAATGCTACATTTTTTCCTGCTGTTATTAAATTAAAGTAGGAAAGCACTTAAGCAGAAAAGTGTGAATACTGCCAATCTCAAAACGTAACGCTTATTATCTTTAAAAGCATTTTGTTACTTTTATAATACCTGAAGTGATATAATAGTGTCAGTCACTTAACCACATCTTAGAGTATAATATCTTCATCTTAAGTACTATTATTTCCAGTATTTTAATAATTTTCACACAGTCCTGAAATGTGATCTTTTGTGCTCTGATGACACTTAAATTAATAGCATAATTTTCTGCTACTTGCAACAGTTGCTTTCCATTTTGATTTTTTACATTTTTCTATATCACATACAGATAAATCCTCTCATAATCATTTTTATCTTTATCTTCTGGGAATTCAAAGGGTTTCACTAGAAAAAAGAAACATCAAGGGATTATAACCCACAGATAAGTTTTAAAATCCAATTAATTTTAATACTAATTGTAATTTTTCAATGATGTTCCTTAAAAAGGTAGTTAAATCTTTTCTTAAATGCACTGTTCATTTGATCTTATTTGCATGCTCCATTGATGTTGCCAGCTGTCCCCTGCTACATACGTAAATGCATCCATAGGTATTTAAATACATCACACGCTTGTCATGCAAACCATGAGAACTCTAACACTCCTTTTTAGTTGATGAACCAACTAATTTCAGAAAAGCGCTGGGCAATAACCAGAAAGATTATCGTGGTTTTTTTGGTCTATACTACACCAAGATAGCTGTTAACAGCACCACAAAGTGCAAACTCTGTTTCTCAGTAACCACTTTATAAGCACGCTAGAATTTTAATGAAATAAGTCCAATATTCTTTAAAAAAAGAACCAAAACCAAGACACCATTCACAAAATCACTGTTGGCTGCCCACCTAACTCTAAAAATCACAAGCAAAACCAATCTGGTTTTACTCCATCCTCTGTAACTATTAGGTTTCCATGCCCATCAGGCAAAACATACATTATAAAAATATAAAGAACATCGTGCCAGTATAATCTTTCACAACAGCTTAAAACAAAACAAAGATAATTTTATGTTTAAAATAGACCCTGCATATTATTTATAAGCACAGAGGCCACTGAGTCTATGGCTAGTATGGGAAACTAATTAATAGCTAACAGAGGTTCAGAAATCCTGCTGTGAAACCTCGATGCAGTTTGTTGTACAAGTGGATGTTACAGTCTTTTCTAACTGGATCACACGCTATTTCTTTTTCTACACAGTCAGCATCTTCCAGATTTTTCATAGTTCAGATTGTGAGCGTAGAAAGCAAAGAATACAATTAGTGATGATGTATGAAAATGCAGTGTGATTCAGCAGAGTCAGTTCTCTCTCAACAAAGCATATATCCAGCCTCACCATACTAGTTCCAGGCTCTGTCAGACAGAAGTCTTACATACGCTCATGTAACACGTACCTACAGTCTTTTGGACTGAATGGTTCCTGATTTGGAAGGATGTGATTCTGTGATCTGAACTTCTGAAAATAGGTATTTATAGAGACTGGGTTAAATTCGTTATTTTACAAGACAACAGATGGAGGCATATCGCCTTCATGTGACTGCCACAAAAGTCCCCATCAGTTTCAGAAATCTGACCCCGCTTTTACTTTTTGTGATATCAGACTGTATGCATCCTCCATTCCTTTCAGCCACTGACAGGAGATGAATTGCTTATTCTGATCAGTGATATTCTGGACCTATCTGGAAAGGAATGCATTCTATTGCTGCTCCTGTTACTCCTAAGCTTTGAGTTTTCTGCCTCTCCCCCGACTAGCCTCACCCTAACAATTAGCCTTCTACCTAGGAAGTCTCAAGTAGTTCTGCAAAATTTGTTCCTATTTCTACGCTCTGCACTCTCATCTCCATCCCATCACTAGTCCTCATGCTAATTCTTTCTTTTATGTTATTCCAACTCAAAACACTTCCCCCCCCAGTCACTTCAATTAAATGAATAAGAAGGAACAGGGGGGAACAAATCACTCTACTCCTGGTTCTTATTTATAGAGCTAGAAACTTTACGGAAGTGCTACATGATACATGACAACATTCCCGACAAATTTCAAATGCCCGTTCCAAATCCTGGATAGACTAAATACTGATCAAACAGCAGTGAGAATGCTCAAATTAAACACAGTGCATTTTATTAAAATATATAAAATCAAGAATAAAGCGTGGTGGGGTTTCTCTGTTTTGTTCTGTTGAGTTCTTTTGTTGTTGATGCTGAGGTTTCTGCTAATTCTTCCTAACATAATATTTGCTGACCCTTAGAAATACAGTAAAATTACAAGAACCACAAAGCCTTCTTAACTGAAAAGGTAAAGTAGACTAAGCTATGGATGTTGCTATCTGCCTTTTATGTACTCCCAGATAAAGAGCCAATTAATAAAGCGAGCAGTTGCTGGCTAGCAATTGGATCACCTGTATTATCTAAGTAATTTACAATTCTTTAGATTTCTTGGGGCTACTATTTATTTCACACAAACCAAACTTTAACAGTCTTCTTCCTCCTTAGCACAAACTAAAGTCAGACACAACACTCTGAAATCTTTAGGAAGTGTCAACCATTTCTATTTTTTGCATTGATAGATACATAGAAAGCAGATCTGTGAAGCTCCTTTGCTAAAAAAAAAACAACAAAATTATGCCATATTTTACTGTGTTTCCATTAAAATAACCAAATAATCTCATTCATATCACTGTACTTTCTGAGTTTTGTATTACTGCGTTGTTGGCTGGCTGCGTGACCTCATTAGTCATTAATTTCCACTCTCCTGACCTTCATGTAGCAAACCAGGTGGGCAATGGTCAGTATAGAAACAATATCCTGATGCGAGGGCAGCAGAGTACAAGTGCACTGAAACTGCAGAACCATGCTGACAGTTTATACTAAAATCTGTAGACAGAACATTTATTGGGTAATTTAGAAAAAGAATATAACTGAAATAAGTAGATGTTCTTGCACTTGTCATTGAGAAGCACTCTGCATTTATTTGGCACTTGTAACGGTAGCAGCAGCAGCATTGCCCTTGGTGCTGATTTCTTACTACTCTAAAATGTCTCCTCTGAGCCAGAATACACTGGCTGTTGCTGATCATGCTGTGAGACACCTGCACTGGCTACTAGGCTTGTCATGACGCACAAAACCCTACCATCTTCAGCTTGACATTGTGCAAGTTATAATTATTCATCCAAATGAATATGTCAGAGCAGCAGCAGCAGACCTCTCATCAGAGCAAAAGAAAAATACATCAAAACATTATCAACCCAGCAGGAAGACAGGGACCATAAGGAAAATTACCCATTTTTAATATGGATGCCATAAAGCCATGTCTATTATTATACCAAATAAAAAAAACAACCAACAAACCAGCCACCCAACAACCCCTCAAGTTTAAAGTCCATGAGCACTGAAAAGAACCCCAAATAGGCAACTGCAAGGGGGAAAAAAATTCAGCAAAATCAATTATCAGAAACCTATTTATATTTTCTTTCACAAGAGTTTATATTCTAATAGCAGACTGCATATTTGTCAGTTAAGCCTTGTCAGTTTTTACATTAAAGATGACCAAGAAATATTAAAGTTCCATTAAAACTTCATAGTATTTTACTGGTAGATAAGTACAGCGTGCTCTTTCCCTTTTAGGTACCAAAATTTTTAACCACTTGAGAACCTGCTAAAATCCGCTACTGTTGTTGTTTCATCTTTATCTAAGTTCAACCCTTATCCTACCAAGATGCTCTCTTAAAGAGTTTCAACGCACTTTGAAAATAAGCACAGATTTAAATAGTGTAAGCAACACAAACATTTACTACAAGCATTTTTTTTCCCCCAGAAGTTCACGTCACACTCAGAAGATCAGTTTTGACAAATCTCCCATCAGAAAGCACAGGTTGTTGCTTTTTGCCTCCGCAGTACAGTAGATTATCTGCAGCTGAAATCAGTCTCTTACGATTTCAAAACAGTTCTCAGTTACATACATACATTTATTGCTTGTGTTTTCAACCACCCCATAGGTAATTCTAACTGTAAGATGTTTAAGATTCCAAGCACTGGAGTGTCATATTTTTTAAGATTATATTTTTACTTCCCTGTAGAGTCATATATTCATATATTTGCTCACATCTTTTAACTTGTCAAAGCAGGTTGCTTTACATTATGTTATTCAAGAACATCATATTAAAACATAAGTCCAGCTGGTAGCTTTAAAATTACTAAGAGTACTCTCAGAGCAGCAACACCTGTCAAGGATATTTGAAATGCTTTTAATTTGAGGCAACACACACTGCAATGACATAAAAATTAAGAAAATAATATTAGAACTGTAGATAATTCCAGAGGTAAGAAACAGCATTTGAAATCCTGCCTATAATATTAAGAAAACGTATTAGTATCACATATTAGTAAAATTTAAGGAGAAAAAAAGAACCTGTTCTGATCGTTCAAAACTGTACCAGGGAATCAAAAACTAAAATTATACACGAAAAAAACCAGTTTTTATTTGCAGTGGTTCATTCTTGAAGTCACTTCCTCAGGCTCTCAAACTGGATCTAAGGTGATGCACAGAACCTTGTGTTCTGCATCTCATCTTAAAATCATTCTGATGCAATCATTCAGTTACACCCCCTACACAAATTTAGTAGCGTCAAAATAAGTTTTATTGATGGGCAGAAAGCATTTTATAATTCTAACTCTTGCAATGATATCTGTCACTTGTGCAAAACCTGTTTTTTTTGAATTAAATGACATCAAATCTCAACCATTTTCTAGAAATAATTCACATTAACTTGCTCCTAAAGTGGTCACTTTTAAATCCATTTAATCAAGGACGCATGCTCCATTAAGGGAGAGTGAGACATGAAATAAAGCAAGAGACTAAAAGACAATAGCTTACACTGACAACTGTTAAATTACAAAATTTGAGTTCTCTTAAGTATTTTCTTGGTCTTTTGGTTATAAATGAAGTTTTATTATGTTGTGGAAATCATACAGGATAACAAACTGAGGGAACTGTGGTTTTTGTTTGGTTGTTGTATTTTTTGATACAGCTGCCACCTTTCGAGGGTGGTGCTTCCCTACATAAAAAGCTTACTGTGCATATCATTTCCTAATATTCCTAACGGCTTGAAGTTCCAGCTGTACGTACAGCTTAAGAGAAAAGCAGTATGAGTGCAAAGCAATCAACACACAAAGTATACACAGATGAAAGGAAAATGTGAAAAACAATCTCATAAGGAACACAAAGTTCAATTTTACATTCACAGAAGCAGGCCTATAAAGTAAAAAGCACACAGTTTTAACACTGACTTAAAAATGAAGTCCAGTGCATCATTACCACCTACCTTCATACATCTCAATTATTTAAAAAAAAAAATAACAGGTACATGAGTTTACCTGTGGCATCCAAGAAATGGCAAACTGAACAGGAAAATCCACAGTGCAGTCTGGTGGTTCAGTAGGATACTGAGGAAGAGAAAAAAATATATATATGTAGTTCTGTTTTTGATTTTTTTTTTTTAAATACGATTAAAGTCAGACTGCTACTCAGCTGCCAAATTCGATAATGAAATATAAGCACTTCATGCATCTTGAGAACTTGGCTCTCAAAGGAAAAATATGGAAGGCATTTTCAGAAATACTTATAAATGTTAATTATCATTTAAAGAAGAAATCTACACGTAAAGCGTTTTTATGTATCAGGTTTTG
Organism: Tragopan temminckii; assembly: GCA_028571105.1. Lineage (NCBI taxonomy): Eukaryota > Metazoa > Chordata > Aves > Galliformes > Phasianidae > Tragopan > Tragopan temminckii. The sequence goes on along the minus strand of JAOWBP010001760.1, from coordinate 1,380,065 downwards.
AAAAAGGCAGGAGGATCACAGCTTCCTGTGTTCAGTCTTCACTGAGTCAAATTAAAAAAGAACTTCAAAAACAGATCACATAAGAAAATAAGAGAATATTTCTTGGCAACTTGATGGCATCTGCTGAACAGAAGCGTTATCCTTGCTCCTCAATTACCTGTAGCGGATACAAAGGTTTAAAACAAAAACAACAAAACAAAAAAAGTTTCCTGAGGCAAGGATTAATTTTCAATTGAACTAGAATATTTGCTGAGATTGGAAGTGCTTTTTGTTTTGAAACTTAAAACAATCAAAGCAATCAAAAAATTAAAACTAACAGCTATTCTCTCCACCTGCCCCCAGATTAAAAGGTATCAATTAGGAAGAAAAATATATTTAAAAAAATTGACTGTTTTGTAATAAAAAAGGCTAACTCCAACCACTGGCCATTCATTACACTTGTAAAAATACTGCAGCTCAGCTTCCCACTCTGAGATCTGTGGATAAAAGTGTATTTTCTGAAAAATAAAGCAATGAAAGAAAAAAAACCCACCTCATTACAAATTAACACCTATCCAAAATTTTATTCACCTGAGAAGTTGCCTCCTTTAGTCCTATGCAACATTTCCAATTCAGCCAGTGACATATCAAGTGGTATTACAGAAGTTGTATTAGTATTGCATAAACTGCTAATACAAGAAAACATTTCAGAAAACCTTACTTGAGGAGACATATGAAAAAGGTCCCAACTTCCTCCCTGAATTAAAGACAGAGACGTGAAGTTTAACTATGCTGCTTCCCATAATCATCCTCCTCTCATAATAAACCTCCATACACAGATATCATCATTTACCAGACATCTAGCAATCAATGTAATTTGTTTTTTAAAGTCCCTTTACTTTATATACAGTGTAATTCTACAGGAACTGGTTCCCAATTGTTCTTTGTAAAAAGAGAAAAAAAAAAAGTATAGCTTCCCAAGAGCATCCATTCCTGCACTGCCTTGATTTTAATAATGAAGTGGATTTATGCATTTCACAGAAATCTGTTTAAACTTGCACTTTTTAGTATGCCTTCACTTGTAGTTTCTGTCAGATATCTACTTTCTGAAGGCAACTTCTACAACTTGAGTATCTTGTGATTTACTATTTTATCAAACTGGAGTCAGACAGGCTCAAAAACTGCAAGAGAGCAAGAGAACAAACAACTAATTTGGACAGGAGGCAGTTACAGTTTAGAAAAGTATATCCACAAAAGCTGTCACAGTTTCTTTTACTGTAATGTTAGCATTATTTTTCATGAAATGCTTTAATGCTTGCATAAAAATAAACTTGTTTTCAATGTATAAAATCTTGCCTAAAACAAACAGATCAGTTTCTGTGTGGGATTCGTTTTAGGACCACCCTAGTTAAATATCAGCAGCATTAACCAATTAGGTGCTTATTTTCTTGGTAAGTAAATTCACTTTATGCATTCTTTTGTATGTTGCTTTGAACAAGTGGTTGCAAACAGATCCTACAAACATTTTATTATTAAAACAAAAAAAATTACCTTATCTCTTTAATGCTTTTCAACCTTGCAGGGTGAAATCCTGTATAAAGTAACACGAGTGATTCTGCAGGAGATAGTATTTTACAACGCTATCCCACAGAATATCAGCAGCATCATGTACAATCAGATTTGTACGTCAGAAATCCTACTTTTCAGAAGAATTTAAGCAATTACTAGAGCAAAGATTTATATACTGTATTTTGAGCATGCAGCTGATGTTATCTAGAAAAAGCATTTTCAATAACCCTCGCCAAATCATTCACTTAATTACTGTCAAAGCATCTTGTTTACTACATGGCATGCAAATTACTGCAGTAGCTATTAGAGTTCTTGGGATCTGAAATGGCAAGCACCCAACTCACTTCCAAGAATTAAAATATATGAGTTTCTCATGTAACACAACACGAAATCTGAAAAATAAAACCTAATGTATTTGGTTTTATATCTCACAGACACATATTTGGCTTTCAGAAACCTTCTAGCTCGTTTACGAAATCGTGAATGGAAAAAATTTTCTGCATCAGACTAAACTGAAAACTATTTCACAAATTTAATCTGAGCATTAAACAATACATCCTCTTGTGAGGACAGCCCTAATAATTTACACAAGTCAACATTGCGTAGCGCTGGATTGCACAAAGACACCAATGACATGATACTCTCAATCTTTCCAGACTTAATTTGATTGCCCCAAGTTTCCCATGTACCTTACAAACGTAGATTACAGAGAGCAACCATTTTTACAAGAACAATTCCTAATACAAAGAACATTCATCCAAGAATAAGTGAAAACATTTGACAAACCATTACAGAGGAGTCCTCAGAATACATCCAAACCATCAAGGATGGCAGCGAAGGAATATTTAGAGGATTATTTGAATACACATTATAACTTTATGAAGAATAATTTTCTAAACCACGAGTAGAAGTATTCCATCCTGAAATCATTGTCGGCATGCTTATTAACTCATCTCAGTGCACGGCATCTGCAAGGACAAGGCTGAACCAACCACTCTGCCAGAACACAGACAAGAGCCAGCAACACATGCTCAGGGGAGAGGTTTAACTCTCAAACTAACCACAGTCAAATAAACAGCATAACAAAAATAAGCATAATTGAATTAAAGCATGTTACCAAAAGAAATCCCTTAAAAAGTACAGTCTTCTCAAATGTATGAGATATGTATATAAAGGAAAATCAAACCCCTGTGTCAGCAACATTTCACATATAAATTCTCTCCTGTGGCAAGTTTAAATGCCAGACAGTTTCAAAAGGACAAACAATTGATCCTTTCATCACAAAAATCACTTGAAAAGAAAAATTTGATGATTACTTTTCACAGCAGACAATTTAGATAATCTAGTCTTTTTATTACACCACACCTTTAGTTGATAGACAGTGCTTTCTTCTGCTATTGGGAGCCTCAACCACACACATTTCATTACTATAAAGAAAAGCACAAGTTTTTAGAAGGACAGAAAATGGGTAACCTCGATTCCCGATATGGTACAGAACCAGCCAATGCAGAAGCGTAACATTGTTTCACTAGTTTTATCAGGTGCTTGAGCTTTACTGTTAGAAGTGCTTTACTTCAATCTCCATAAGCTGAAGAAAAAGCTTAGGGGCAACAGGCTGCACGCATATCATTTCTAATGTCACACTAAGCACATGGATAGCAGCTCCCTTATAAACAGTGCCAATGCAGTCAGGTTCTTGCACACTAAATAGCCCACAGTTTTACCTCTTGGCATTTTTTTTTCCCCCCATGAGTGTATTTAACAACCAAATGACTAGCAAATTAATTATTTGTTCATTACTGTGTGTATAAACATATGCACATATATTTAGAGCACTTCTATTTTTTGAAAATCTACATTGATAACCACCGTTCCCTGACAATTCTTTTTTGTGTCCTTTAAGGTAATAATAATTTGTCTTACATAAAACCAAAAAACTCTCATGTTTCTATTTTTTAAAGAATATAAGAAGTTTCTGAGGATGAAATTTAGTTTCACAGTATAGTGCCCAGTTCTTATTCCTTCAAGATTATTATTCCAGATGATGGACCAACTAGAGTTTCCAAATCCACCTTTACTCATAAGCTGATTTTCTGAAGGTAGCAGCTATGACCATACAACTGCTATCACATAGCCTGGATCTTCATATATTCCGGTAAGAGATTCACGTCTTAAAACAAGAAATTCTACAAAGAATTATTACAGTTTGAGTGCAGTTTTTTGTATTAGGAAGAATTAAAACTTTGCTGCTTCCATACGTGACACGGTTTGTTTTTTGTTGTTGTTTTGCTTTTCAAATGCTTAAGAATGTCAATTCTGCAGTCAGTCTGTCATAAATCTTTACAGCTCAAACAGTAAGACTTGCCACAGAAGCTACCTAGCATCCTCTAATTCCCGTTATATGTTTAGTCTCTGGACTGAGTGATAATGTATGAAAGCCTCTAAAATAGCTTTATCTGTGAGAAGGTAAAATAATTGCAGCATCACAAAGTGTTTCTCATGTGATGTGCAGCCTCATGTAAGATCCTTACAGATAACAATAACGTATTAGGAATTTTCATTGAAGTTCAAGTCTGAAAATATTGGGTTTTACAAAACAATTTCTAAAAAAAAAAAAACACACCAAAAAACAGATTATTTTGCACAACAGACATGCTATCAGACCAACTCTAAAATCCTTACAAATTAGAATATCCATCTTTTTTTTGCAAATCTTGAAGTATTTTCCCCCATATAAATTCACCTTTGCATTTAACTTCAGAGTGATCAGATGTTGTCGATCACGAGAGTCTTCAGCTTTTAGCTTGATTGTGGTGAGCCCAGTATCCACATACGCAACTCTAAAAGAGAAAACAAAGCTCTAACGGTATTTCAAGAACTCCAGTTTGAAAGATCTGCAATACTCTTATTAGTCTGTTACAAATATTAATCAGGGGAAGTCTGATACGCCAAGTATTTTGGCCGTTCTGGATTTACTGCTGTTAATACACCAGTCTACTGTTTAATGCAGTCATACATCTTTGGGTTATTTACAGTGTGTGTCAAGGCTCATGCTGTGGTCAGTGAGCGCTATGTTTCAGTTTTCCATCACTGGAACCTTTGACACACACAGCATGTTCCTGTCAGCCTCTACTTATGTACACATTAAACTTCCTGTCAAATCTTTGATCCATTTCTGCAGTTTCTTACACTATGAGACTTTTATGCTCTTGATTTGCTTTTGTCTTCAATGAAGTTCTCTTTTGTTATCAATAATATTACTGTTGAAAATTCGGTGGCTATTGGTTCACATTCTGAAATTGATTTTTCACAAAAAGCAGTTCTAGAACAGGTACAAAATGAGTTGTTTACAATGATTCACCTTTGTTTCATGACAGTTTCACACAGTATAAATGCACTCAAGCAAGTAGAAGGTACATACTAAACGTAAATAAGTTTTAATACAAAATCTCTTTTTGTTTAAGATGCTACTGATATATACTTCCCTAAACAACAAAGATGAATGAAGTTATGAAATACATTGTTCTACCAAAGTATGTTTTACTGAGAGGCTTCAACGGCTGCCAAAAAGGTTGAGACTTATCCATAGACTCAACAGAGAACTGAGTATGTGGATATTTTGACATTATTACTGTATCATTCGCGCGTAATGATAAAAAAAAGCAGTCTACAATTGTTGCACAAACTTACCACCTAGACTGATGGAAAACTCCATCAGAGTTCAAAGCAAGTATCTGCTAGCTAACATAAGTAACATTTTTCTAAATTAATACATACTAGCCCAGTCACTTCAGCCAGCACGCTGGAAAAAATGTTTCTCTTTCAAGAGAAAATAGATACACAGCTGTAGAAGTCTATGCAGGCAAAAGGAGAGCTACACATTCCTAGCAGGAGGTGAAAGGAACAAAGTGATCTCCATAATCACACATGAAAAATAAGGTTGGAAAAAAGTAGTAGTGCTAGTGAGTATTGAAAAAAACATTATTTCACATTTAATGCTGGATAATTTAAAGCAATATTACACTGGCCTACAAATTTCTGAGAGTATTTTGCCACTCCTCTAGAACAGTTCAAAGAAATAGAAGTCTTGATAAAAACGTAGTCAATTAAATTCAGTTTATTTAGAGAACATTACAGCATTTCTCCTCCAATAGGAACAATCACTGCTCACACCTCATTCTAACTTTACCTCAAAATTATATTACACATTTTTATAAAGATAAGAAATTACTTACAACCCAGGCCTCCATCTACAGATGGAGTTGAAGAATGCCCAGAATGAAAATTCATTGCTGGTCTTCCTTTTTCTCAACAGAATGTAAAAAGCAATAAACTGCCTCTAGGGGATGAAGGAGGATTCAATTTTCCATTTATGATAGAAGAAAAGAACTCAGTAGTTTACTGGCTACTCATTCTGTAACATTATTCTACCAGTCTCTGGATAAAAAAAAAAATGAAGTGAGTTCTGTACAACTGGGGGAAGTTGGACAACTCTGTAAAAACCATATGAACTTCTTCATACAACCTCACAATAAAAGAAGGAAGTATAAAAGAAGGAAGTTTAGATAGGTGATATTTCAGCTATATAAACCTTTATTCCTCAGTGGGCTCCATCACATATAAAAGAATGGAATGATCATAAAGATGGAAAGCCTCCAAAGCACTGTAATTCAGCATAATGCACAAATGACATTTCATCGAGGCACACAACACAGCCGAATTTTTGGAAGGGAAAAGGCAACTGAAGATACATTCCACAAAACAACTCGGCAAGTATTAAGCAGAAGTCAAGACTATATTGAGATCTGAGATAACAGGGATCATGGCACACATTGTGGACTCAAGAGATGCAAGCAACCCTTATCACAGAATCACAGAACTGCAGGAGTGGGAAGGGACCTCTAGAGGTCATCAAGCTCAACCTCCCTGCTAAAGCAGGTCTCACAGGTAGGTGTCCAGATGGGTCCTGAATATCTCCATAGAAGGAGATTCCACAGCCACCCTGGGCAGCCTGTTCCAGTGCTCCATCACCCTTACAATGAAAAAGAAATTACTTACATTTACGTGGAACTTTCCATGTTCCAGTTTTTGGCCATTACTCCTTGTCCTATAACTACACACCACTGAAAAAGAGTCTGGTCTTGTCGAATTGTCTCCCATGCTTTAGATATTTATAAACATTGATCAGATCCCTCTCAGCCTTTTCTTCTCTAGACTGAACAGTTGCAGATCTCTCAGCCTTTCCTCACATGGGAGACGTTTCAGGCCTTTTATCATCTTTGTCACTCTCCACTGGACTCTCTACAAGATCCCTGTCTTTTTTGTACTGGGGAAACCAGAACTGGACACAATATTCCAGATGTGGCCTCACCAGGGCAGAGCAGAGAGGGAAGATCACCTTCCTCACCCTGCTGGCCACGCTCTTTTTTTAGGCATCCCAGGATACCATTGCCCTTCTTGGCCACAAGAGCACACTGTTGGCTCATGGCCAACCTGTTATTCATCAGGATCCCCAGGTCCTTCTCTGCAGAGCTCTTCTCCAGCAAGCCATCCCCTAACCTGTAGTGATACACATGGTTATTCCTCCACAGGTGCAGGACTCTACACTTGGTTTTTTGAACTTTACCAGATCCCTTTCCATCCAAACCTCCAACCTGCTCAGGTCCCACTGCACTACAGCACAGCCTTCTGGTACGTCAATCACTTCTCCCACCTTCGTACCATCAGTAAACTTGCTGAGGATGGACTCTGTCCTATCATTCAGGTCACCAACAAAGACATTGAACAAGACCAGACCTGGCACTGACCGCTGGGGAACACAGGCCTCTTAGCCTCCATCTAGACTCTACACCACTGATCACAACACTCTGAGCTCTGCCAGTCAGCCAGTGCTTGACCCACCTCACTGTCCACTCATCTATCTTACATTTTCTAAGCTTCATTACAAGGACATCGTGGGAGACAGTGTCAAACACCTTGCTGTAGTCAACGTACACAACACGCACTGCTCTCTCCTCATCTATCCAGTGATGACAACGTAGAAGGCTGCCAGTCTGGTCAAGCACAATTTGGAGATGTCATCCATACAAGGGTGATGAGTCCTACAGAGGTTTAATAGTCAATAAACTACCTACCTGAAGCATTTTCACTAACTCAACTAGTCAGATTATGAGATAACACTAGAAGAACCTTTCATTTATTTTACTACTATAAGGGTTCATATGCACCCTTTCCCATCTCAGCAAACTAATTTGTGCCAGTTTCTTCATCTTCTTGAAGTTGTATGAGTAACTTCCTTTGAAATCTCCAGCTTCAAGAAAGACAGCAGTTGCTATAGGAAATTCAGTGAAACTTCAGAACCTACTGAAATGTGATCTTTGTGAACAAGTATTTGAATATGGAAGAATGTGCACTTCACACTAAAATTAGGTCAAAAAATAAAGCTTCCATTATAACAGAGAAAGTGATTATATCTAATAATGGCAGCCTGCCTATTTACAATATTCATTACTGGTTTTACTCTCAGTGGTTGAAGAGGAAAGAGGCATAATATCATTTCAAGTAACGTTGTTTTTGAGAAACCCCACATATTCCTTAGATAAGTTATTTGAATACACTGAATTTCTGCCATTCCTAAAAGCTTCTTAGCTCACTTTAGAGATAAGCGACTATACCCTATTGTTTAGATTCTCTTTCAAATAAGAAAGTTTTTCAGTTGGATTTGGATGCATTCAGATATGGATTGGCTGGAGCATGGCCCAAAAATCTTACTGAGAAAAAGTCCACAACAAGCCAGTTTTTGTCTTTTTTTTCCCCCTCAAAGACTAATACTGATAAATAAAGTCAGATGTGTCACAAGGTGTGAGCATTTAATTGAAGCTTTCTGGCAGTAAGAAGGCTTAGTTTTCTGCTAGAAGACTGTAGCAACATGTTTTTAACAGGCAAGTACACATCTCTTGCAGCCCAAAACCAGTTTAGGTTAAGTGGCCTTCTCTGTAGTTCATTATATTTTTAATTAGAGGAGGAACTTGCTAATACACTTCAAATTATCAACTCACTGTAAAGCAGATATGATCCCTTATGTACAGCCCAGTCCTTTTAATAACTGACTCCCCACCTCCCAGACTGAATAGCAACCATAACACATTAATCAAGAGATCCATGTCTACAAAATTACTTGACTACACTGGACAAAAGCACAGTATAAGTTGCTTGTCCACACAAAAACCAATTTTACCTAGCAAATGAGGCAAATTCTGCCTTAGAAGTGTGCTGTCTGATAAAACACTGATGTGTTTTTTAACAGTAAACCACTGAATATTTTGTATTTATAGCAAGAAAGAAGAAGTACTCTCTTTGAGATAAGCTACTGAAATGTATTTCAAGGGTGTACTACACTTAGTGATACACAATTTACAAATATATTTATAATTGAATGTATATGCTATATTTAATATATGTAATTACATATAATTGTATTTCTCAAGTATATTTAATTTGGGTCGGTGTGTTTTGCTTGCATGGGCTTGAAGGTTTTTTTTGGGTGCAGGAGGGGAAGGCAGGGGATGAAGGAAGGGTTTTGAGCAGGAAGCTGGCATGATTCAGAATGTAGTCGCCATGTGTTTAGGAATTCTTAACGAATATTCTTAGGTCTGCTTGAAGAGTATGCCATCAGCTGTACCCACCAGCTACATACTTAATAATGGAAATCACTGAAAACACTGTAGCTGATTTAAGAAGGATGTTTTAAAGAGGAGGTCTTCAAAGCAAATTCCCACTTAATGTTAATTACATATTACTTATTCATACACAAAAGTGAGAAAACTTAAGACTATTCCCCAACATAAGTCTCTGGAAAAAAAAGCACATCACTTCATGTGGCAAAAATAAACATGTTAAATTACCAGCCAAGAAAAAAAAAAAGTAGATTTGCTATTCTGAAAGTTCCAAATGCAGACTTCCTGTTTCAAACTTTTGTTTTAGAGAATCTAAAATATAGCTTCTCATTCCAAACTCTTCAATCTTTCATCTTTGCCCCTTGAAAGAAGGCACTCAAATTAACTGCATGCTATCAGTAAAATTAAACACAGTCTACAAATTTATTTTCTCTATGCCTACACAGAAATAACTGCCTTCAACTCCATAAAGGTTACCTAGATATAAATCATTCCAAGCTCTCTGCTGGAGGATTAAATTATTTGATATCAGAGAACTTGCTAGTAGTGGCATGTGATGGCAGGTAAAGCCTTCCCAGAAGCCTGCAAATCAGGAAGCATTGCAGATTTCTGAAACATTTCTGTACAGACATTGAGTATTTGATCACAACCCTGTGTTCCTTCATTTTTATAAGAGGAGATCCATGTCTTTCTCTCAACAACTTTAATTTGACACTCCTACAATCAACTCACCTGAGGGCAGACCAGATTGTGAATAAATATAATCTGTTTGAACACATCCAATACCCTAATAAATAAGTTCCCAGATGCAGCTATGCGTACTTTTCTTTCCTCAACAAAGAGAAGTATCTTTTGTCATTCACTACTGTTTTACTTCCCTGAGAAGACCACCTGAATTTCACTCCCTACTTGATACTCATTTTACACAACATCACATACCCCCTGTGAAATCCTGTGCTGAGGTGCACTAAGCCAACCTGACCAGCTAACACAGCTTATCCTCTCCTTGTGCAGAAACCAATTCCTTCAAAAGCAACATCCCAAACAGGGTCTCCCTGCACAGCTGAGTCAAGAACACGTACCAGATGCCTTTCATTAGCCCTCATCTTTGTTTGAACCACCTGGGTAGCCAGAAACATAATCAATTTCTCTAGTTTCTCAAGATTGTTCTGCAGTTCTGGAATAACAAATTCCCAAAATCTCTTCTACACTTTTTTTTTTTTGTAAAGAACCACTATCATGAAGTCAACTGTAATTACATAACTCACTACATGACTGAAATAGTCAAAAAAATATAAACATAGTATTGTTTACTAAGCCAATAGTTCATAGGTCAAAGAACTGATTGGTTAATAGTACAATCTCAACTCTCAGCTCAGTTATCCAATACTGAAAATAATATCTTCAATTGAAGCAGGGTTGGTTTTTTTTTTTTTTTGTTTGTTTGTTTGTTTGTTTCCTTTTTTTGCTTTCTTAAATAAAAAAAGCAGCAGAGTATTTTAAAACAAAAGGTTTTTGAACAGGATAAATTAACAAGTTATATGTGAACCCAACACCTAATACATATGTATGAGAGGGTATTCTACTAGGTAACAAAACAAACATACTTATTCCAACCCAATATTTCTAAATCTCTGACAAGACAGGAGTAGTATTCTGGTGGCCATGGTACATGCAGCTCTTGTGTATTCTTCAAAGCAATTTCCTGTTTAAAAGAACGTTAAAAACATCATTAAGGAAGATTTCAATATTTTTGCATCTACTTAGTTATGTGATTTTTTGCAATTCATTCAAAATATTAAACTTATGTAAAATTAACTGTACACTGCATTTGTTTTGTTATAGCCTCCAGCTAAAGCAGACAAAAGCTGTTTGGTAAATTACTTCAGATACTGCTAATGAAAACATCTGCAATTTAAAAAAAACACAGATGTTGACAACAGTCTTCAGATGCAAATATCAAATGTGCCTCTTTTTCATCTAATAAATTTGAAGCCAAGCATCTTGTCTGAAAGAACATTTCAAAAGAAGGTTCTGTGAAGCCCACAGCTGCCTCCTGAGCATCACAGCCACATAAGAAAACATGAAATCCCTCATATACAGCCACATACTATCAATCAAAAAGTAATCCATGTCTCAGTTTTAATACAATAGGATCCCAGAGTTTGTGTACAGGTACTCATTAGGCAGGTGCCTCAAAAGTTCTATGAAAAACTTAACACCAAATTACAGAGGAAAAACAACAGAAAAAAGAAAACAAACACAAAACCACGTGTTGCCCACCTTAGTGTTGCACTACTTGCTCTTGAAAAGCATACTTAAAATTTTGCTTACAGGTCATATAAAGTGAGATCTGTTTCCAAAACTACAGTAACAATGAATGATCACTTTCAAGAGCTACTATCAATGTCACTCAGCCTCAGAGCTTTGTACCTGATAGATGTGCAAGACATTACTGAAGCAGCATCAGGAGCAAGGATTTTTCTCATTATTATTAAACTTAATTCTATACTGAGATGCACAATGAAAGTGGACAGTAAAAAAAAAAAGTGTTCCAACAGGATACAGCGAAAAGTTGAAAACACCTTGAGCAATCCACTGATATCATGTAATAGTTTTCCTTGTATGATTATCCTCCTTTAAAAAAAAACAAAAAAAAACAAAAAAACACCACCACAGCAACAACAACAAAAGAGAAAGAGCACAAGCACCAATATTCTGTATATTCTGCCACTTACCAAAATAGTTTTCAGCTCCACCACAAAGCTGACAAGATCTGGACAACTGTGCAACCTCTGGAAGGAACAGAACATCATTTTCATATCACAACATTTAGTGGTAAATAATTCCAGTCCAAATATCTACTCTTCTGGTATTATCAAGCCACTAACAATGAAAAAAAAAATCTCAACCACATAAAATTTTAAATGTCACAATTAAAAAACAAGCCTCCAGTTCAGGGAACCTCAGTGAAAATTAACTACCATTTCTGTCAAATAACATCACATAACACATTTACATCGTTTGTGAAGATTTTATACTTCTTGCATTTATCTGAATTTAGGAAGACATTTATGGACACGTCAGCTTCTACCAGAGAGAAGAGATGCTTTTGAATTACTCAAAACGTTTTCAGTTCAACTTTCTTTAAGAACTCTCAAGAACCATCTACTTCCAGATAGCATACATTTTAAAGGATCCTTGTTTGTCATCAGATGCAGCACATATTTAAAATTCTGCTTCTGTAGCTCTGTAACTTAAGATACTCCAAAGCTGCAACTCTTGTTCTACAAAGCAGCACAAAGTCTGAGAGATGCAATTTGCACATTTGGCACATGTCTCCTTAAAATATCCTCCACGGCTGGAGGGCAGTTATATCCTTGCTCTGAAAGTTTCTTCAGGACAGAGAGGTGTAACTTAAATTCCTTGACTGCCTACAACGCAGAATGAGCTACATAAATCAATAACTTCTGTGATTTTTTTCCTTTATACATTATGAACAATTTATTATATATACAGAGAGAGAAATTAAGGAAAATGTAAGATGTCAGCTGTAATTTATTACAAGTTGTTCTAACTCAACCTTCAAAAATGAACAAAAGGAAAACAAACAAACAAAAAGCCTCGCTCCAAACCTTGAATAAAAAGCGACTATTTTCTAAATCCAATCCTTCTCGCCTCACAGCAGTCTGCAAATACTCAAGCATTTCAAAATAACACATCTTGCCTACAAAGTGAAATTAGAATTGTTTAACACTTTCAGAATAAGCGTGAGTAAAAGGTTCATGAATCATAAACATACACACACTTAACAGAATCATTATACATAGACATTTAACAGAAATGGTTTTAGAAGTAGCATACCTGTTTCAAAATACGCCGATATCCATGAAGTATCTTCTTCAGGTGCCAGCTACACTCTATCCTGGACAAACAGTACTTTGTATTCATTTTAAATTCATACTACATGATTTTGAGAAAGGATCACAAAGTTTGGTGCCAACAACATAGAAGTTTTCCTTCAAAAACAACGAAGGAATTAAACAATACTTCAAATTTCTTTGAGATTTCATATTCAAGTACATTTCAAATTTTCAAATGTCACTATCCACAGCCAATTAGAAATTAAGCAAACCTAAAGCCTCTTTTCTGCTGAAAGCAACGTAGTTCTTTCAAGCTAATATGACTTCATAAAAAAATACCAATATTTTAAAACCCAAGCCTGAAAGTGTCAGTTACTTATAAAGCAGTTCTAACTATCTGACCTGGAATGTAAAAGCTACCTAATGCCACTTGTTCACAGTTTACAGCAGGTAGAAGCATAGAATAGAATGCTAAGAACTAATGCACGCATGCCTACAATATGTGCATATACCTAAATGCCACTGTGATAAACAATTGCACCAATAAGAACAGGGCTCTTAAAGAGAAGCTCAGTAATAGTTAGTGTAGCATTTTTAACATCAAGTATATGATTCCTTTAATTTACAACTCTGCACTGGATCTTCTGTTTTCTAAATGGTGACATATAAATAGCTTGATCTAAATGAACATTTTTTCAAGTACACTGACATATAAAAATAACCAATTAATTAAAAACAAAATATTTTGATACAGTCGATGTTTATTATCACTGTTTATTAGCACAGATGCTGTATAATTTTGTTTCAAGGTTAAGTAGAAACCAGTAAAAATTAATTACCAACACTCATACTGGAAAAAGGTACCAATTAATACACATATTCATCACTGCTTTTATCAAATATGCTTGCTTACATACATTTGCACGTTTTTTTTTCCATCTGACTACCTTACCTTGCATTTTTCAGTTGAGAATCTGTTGGTAAAAGTATCCGGATGTGGAAGTCTCTACCCTTGGAAATAAGCATTTAGTTAATAGGAAGGTCAGCAAAGAAAAATTGTTTGATATTGTGGGTAATACTTCCTGAAAGTATTGACTGCTAAGCAAGAAAATTTCTCTCCCGTGACTTTCAGGAATATTATACAGCATTTCTTCGTTTAGAAAAAAAGCAGTATGAGTAACAGGTAGGAATAATCCTGGTTTAAATTCTCAAGTTGAAATATTCTTGATCTCTGTAACTCACAGTATTCAATAAGAATGTTTCCAGTAGATCATATTTTATAAAGAAAAATAAAACATTAAAAAAGAAAAAAAACATTACTCAGACCTGGACATGCCATAATCCAAGTCGTGGTGAAGTCTGTAAGAATGTCTTTTCAACTCAAGTAAGAGAGCAGACTTTTATAATAAAGTACTATGCTAAAAAGGAACTTGGGCACTGATGCACAGAAGACTTTCAGCAACTTAGAAACCATAAACTCAAACAGTCTCAACTACGTTAACATACTTCTTCCCCCCACTGGTGCAGTCCTTACGAAGCAGCTCCTAAACGCCGTTCACTTCTATTTTTATTAATTGTCCTGATTCACGATCTTGCCCCGACATTCTTAAAGGATTACAAAAACAGAATTGAAATAAAGGTTTGTAAGACACCTCCCAGAAGTGGACAATTAACTTATCTCAAAACTTCAGATTCTCTTCCATCTCAGCATACCTTGAACTACAACCACGGATCTGACATTTCTCCAGAAAAAGGTAAGAACAACAGCAAATATCTTCTAATGATAAAACAACAAATTTTGTGGTGTTCTACCTTGACTCCAGCAAGGCTTTCAATACTGTTTTCCATAACAGGAAACTCAGTGAGGTGGATTGAAAGCTGTTAAAGGTGCCAGGCTCTAAAGATTGTGTTCGGCATGACAATGTCCAGATGGAAGTCATTGACTAAAGGCACACACCAGGGGTCAACACTACTAAACCCTCATTATTGACCCAGATGAGGGGACAGTGCAGTTTCAGCAAGTCTGCAGAGGACAAAAGACTGGAGGAAGCAGCTGATATGACATGTACTGGTAATACCATGCACCAGTGCACTAAGCAACTGGAGAGCAGTTCTGCAGAAGAGGCCCTGTCTGATCCCAGTGGGCACCAAGCTGACCTTGAGCCAGCAGTATGTCCTTGCAGCAAGGGAGGTGAAGTGCCTCTAATGCTACGTTAGGCAGAGCTGCCAGCAGGCCCAAGGGCAATGCTTTCCCTCTGCTCAGGTGTGGTAAGGCATTCCTGGGAAGCAGTGGGACAGAGACATAAGAGTGCTTTAAGGGTCTGAAGTACCTTGCCAGTATGTACAAATACCTGACGTAGAGAAAAGAACACATGGTCAGACTGAATGGAGTCACACGCCCCCAGAGGACAAGAGGCAGTGGGTATAAGTTTA
>JAOWBP010001760.1:1352995-1364127 GCA_028571105.1 Tragopan temminckii | reverse complement strand
AGGCCGCCCGAAGGCCGCCCGAAGGCCGCCCGAAGGCCGCCCGAAGGCCGCCCGAAGGCCGCCCGAAGGCCGCCCGACCTCACACGGAGCCAGGCGCCCCCAGGCAGCGCAGCGGCCCCGCAGAGCCGGGCTCCGCTCAGAGTCCCTCACACAGCCGTCGGGCAGCGCGACGCAAGCGGAGCCGGTACCTGCGCGCTGACGAAACCCTCGTAGGCCGTCCCCTCGCCGTTCTGAGGTAACAGCAGCGGGCACTGGCGGAACAGAGATCCCCGACCCGCCATGCCGCTCCGCCGCGGCCCGCCACCGTTCGAACCGTGCCGAGGCCCCGCCCGTCAGGCGGCGCATGCGCGCGAGGCGAAGGGGCGTTCCGCGCGTTGGCGCCGGGCTGCGCCGCCGCTCCCGCCTATCTGTCAAGCGGCCGCTGTGCCGGGCGCGCGCGCTCCTTCCCGCCTCGGGACGTCCTGAGGAAACGGGGCTGGAGAGAGCCCGCGACTGGGGTTCGTAATCTACAGCCAGCGATACGGCGATAAGCGGTCACTGTGCTTGGGAAGGACCGGAAAATGAGTTTTAAACGCGCCTCAGAGGTTTATTGTACGCAGGTTGCTCTGAAAGTAATGTCTCCTGCTTATTAACACGGAAACTACAACAAAGAGCACGATAACGCTATTGATACACTGATCTCTCCGCTACAAGGCACTCTTTTTCAACAGTCGCCATCGCTAGCGATGCACTTTCTCCAGCAATAAGCAATAGCTCTTCGTTTTGTGGTGTGACAGCCGGGCATGGCTGCCTGGAACATGGTTTCACTGCTGAAACGCACCGTCCACCACCTCACTGTGCTCACATCCACTGTCTGATCTCCATCCTTGTTCAGCAAGTGTCAGCAGTGCTGTTTTCTCTACATGGAGGAATTCAGTGATGGCCCTTTTCTTCTTAAGCACTTCCACGTCAGGTGCCGTTCTGTCACAGTGCCCCTCTGTCTCATGGCGACAAAATGTAATGGAATATTGGCAGAAAGGTTCAACCTCTACTGCCACACAGACAACATCTGCCTCTGATGTTGTGGGCCAACGTAATAAGTAAGGCATTACTTTTGGAGCAGTCCTCATATATGTTTCAAGAGGCCCTAGAACTTTGCCTATAACTAAGGCTGTAGCATACCCTTAAAGCAGTGCATCTCAAGCTGCATAAAAGTGCAGATTTCCAGCAAATTTTCAGTGATGCTGGGAAAGACGTGTTCAGTTCCGTGTAAGAACCAAAGGTTGTCATCCTAATTTTGTTTTAGAGTACCCTATTCAAAGCAAGATTCAAACCAAGAAAAGTTTTTGAGTATATGCACTAACAGGTTTTAAATACCATTATGTTTTACCTGTGCTCATAGTTTCCTCCATAAAGCTGTTTGTCACAGCAAGATAAGAGATTTGGCGGGTGTACTTCATAAGGCAAAGAAGTCCTGATCAGATTTTTCAGCCACAGGTCACCTTTATTAGTTTGATTACAATCATTGCTTGCCAGAAGAATCACGCATGTTATTAATTATTTGTCCATTCAAATATAATTTTCAGGTAGTTAAGGTGTCAGAAAATAAAATCATGAATAGACTGTCAAAATCCCCAGTATGGAGACTGAACTCTCGAAAACAGTAATTTCTGAATATTCAATAGGTTAGATTTTATTACTAAAATTATCCCGTGAAGTCAGAGACAGCAAGTACATTCCAAAAAAAAAAAAAAAAAAAAAAAAAAAAAAAAAAAGCAATTCATGTGAAACCACTTAGCAATTTGAGAAAGTGACATTGTTTCCATGAATTATTTTTAATCTTGATTTTTTATATATGAGGCTATTGTGAAACGCACCCTTAGAAAGTTTGCAGATGACACCCAGTTGGCAGGAGGTGTCAATATGCCTGAGGGTAAGAAGGCCTTGCAGAGTGATCTGGACAGGCTGGATTGCTGGGCTGAGGCCAACGGGATGGAGTTCAATGAGTCCAAGTGCCAGGTCCTGCACTTTGGCCACAACAGCTCCAGGCAATGCTACAGGCTTGGGGCAGAATGGCTGGAAGACTGTGTAGAGGAAATGGACCTGGGGGTATTGATCAGTGCCTGGCTGAACACGAGCCAGCAGTGTGCCCAGGTGGCCAAGAAGGCCAATGGCATCCTGGTTTGTATCAGAAATAGTGTTGCCAGCAGGATCAGGGAAGTGATCATCCCTCTGCACTCAGCTCTGGTGGGGCCGCACCTCAAGTTCTGCATTCAGTTTTGCAAGAAAGACATTCAGGCACTGGAGTATGTTCAGAGAAGGGCAATGAAGCAGCTGAGGAAGCTGGCATTTCTCAGTCTGGAGGAGTCTCAGGGGTGACCTTATCACTCTCTACAACAACCTGAAAGGAGGTCGTGGTGTGGCGAGGGTCGGCCTCTTCTCCTATGTAACTGGTGATAGGACTGAACTGAATGGCCTCAAGTTGCTCCAAGGGAGATTCGAGTAGGATGTTGGGAAATACTTCTCCAAGAGAATGGTCAGGTGCTGGAACGGGCTGCCCAAGGAGGTGGTGGAGTCACTGACCCTGGAGGTATTCAAGAACTGTTTAAATGTTGTACTGAGGGACATGGTTTAGTGGGAAATATTGGTGATAGGTGGACAGTTGGACTGAATGATCTTGGAGGCCTTTTCCAACCTTGGTGATTCTGTGATTCTAAGAAAATAATGGTGCATTATTCTTCACATTAGTCTCTCCAACATAAAACAATCAATTTAGAAATATGTAAAATTGCTGGTACTGTTATTGCTGTCCTTCACCATACTCACTGTCATTTTATTCATCTTGCCCCTAAGAAATGACCTTTTCTGTGCATATTCCCACCTTTTTCCACAAGTCTCCTGAGTGACAGAATCTCATCCTAATCCCATTTTCATTTAGATGTTACAGAAAAGCATTGTAGACCTCAGATGGAATAAGTAATCATAATGGAAAGATAATAATATGTTTATGAAATCTGGATTTTATAATAGCAAATTGAAAAATTACAATAGTATTTCAAGCCACTGAAGGTCAATGTTACTAAGTGTGCAAGGCTGCCAATCAAGTGTTTTCAAACATTATATTTTAATACATAACGTAACTATTTCACAGAGCACTTCTTTTCTGAAACACCTCCTCTTCTGCAGAGTGATCATAAATCTGGTGGCAAAAGCAATAGTTGTTTGTAAGGAAAAGCCACAGTAAAAAAATATTTAGTGTATTTTATCTGTCTTTTAAGCAGAATTAATACCACAGAACTTCACAGGTCTCTACAAACTGCACAATAGGCCACAGCGTAAGAATTCCAGTCCTAACAAATGCTTAAAAATGATATAGAGAGAGACTTCAATGAACAAAAGAATGCTTTGAATAGTATATAATGGTTCCTATTTTCACTGAAGTCAAATCAACTTGCTTATTCTTAAAAGCTACACCAGAAGTGTCAGTATCTTTATCTGATCAGAACACACTGATAAACAGTGAAACTGTTTGCCCTAGACAAAAACTGACGTTTAAACCCTATTCTCAGCTAATTAAGGAGCTTCTTCCCCCTTTCCCCCCCTCCCCACCAGAGCTTCAGTTTTCCACTGCTTGAAAGCACAACTCAGCTGCACTAGCAGCCCTTGGGAGTACATAGACCTTTCCATGATTAAATCATAGGGCTAAGGTTGTCATCTGAAAGAAGTTTTCTGGTACAACTGCTCCACCTGAATGTCTGGCTCACTACTGCAAAAGACAGTCATGTTCTTCCCTTCACCCTGCTCCCAGCCACGCAGCCCCTCCTCACTTCTGCCCTCTCTGGTTCCTGATCGATCTCCTTGTAAACTAGATCCATTTGTTTGTTGACCAAAAACTGATTGCTTTTTTCATGAATTCATTTTAAGCAAAAGTGCCTTGCTGAAGCTGTAATGCAAGCACTAGAGCTGACAGGAAGAAAGCACCCATAACCCAAGCTACTATCTTTGGAAACAGTGAGATGTTAGATCAGCCACTAAGAAAAAGACAGTTGAGAACCACCATGCTTCCATTCTACCACAGTCCTCCAAGTCCACAGCCTATTTTGGGTGGCTTATGCATATCCCTTCGTCTTACACAATTTTTGCTAGAAAATATTTCTGATAATTATTATGAAGTTGTCTTACATTGCAATTTATTTCTGGCTACTTAGAACCATTTTGCATGGTTAAGTAAACACTGGATATTTTAAAAGGTGTCAGGTCTAGAGGGCTACCAAAGCTCACATCCGTGTTTGTACGTATATACAATATCTTGGCACTCTGTTTGGCAAATGACCTTGTGAAGTGACTGATGTATCAACGTGAATGCATGCACACAAATTAGTTTCCATGCATGAAGTACAGATACTTTAAGCCCAATTACATCTTCCCAAATTTTGCAAATACTTCCTTTGCAATCAGTGGTATCAATGGAAGATGAAACCAATCCATATTTTATACAAATTCTAAAGACACAAAAATATGCACTTTATCTCTTTCAAACCTTGCAGAGCTCAAACTCTTGGGGATCTTCCAAACAGCCAGATGAAAGTCACCTTTCAGAACCAGGGAACGTATATTGTTAGATATTCCAAAAGATGCTGGGCCAAAATTTGGCCTTGCTTTTGCCATTGTTGAATGAGGATATTTCAATGGAGATGTGCGTATATACATCCATGTCAACATAATAATGATAAATATGTTGCAATATAGGGTATAATGTTGATATTCTCTTTCCTTTAAACATAATTCCTAAGAAAACCAAGTTGAAGATAAACAAAAGCACTGTCTTGTTCCAGCTAGAAGTTTAATAACCCCCCAGACATTTGGCAGACGCTTCAAGATAGATTTGATCAAGATCAGGATCCTCGGATTTCATTGTAGCTGAATCAAAGCAAAACTGAGGTCGAAATGAACTGTTACTAAATATCACTGTATTCCTATTGTGTTACGATACACTGTTATGACTGGCTGTGTCTTACCCCTAGTATCCAATTTAAGTCAGTGTTTTCTAGTGAAATGAGATATTATCCAAAATGAGGGAAGTAATGAAGACAAATCACAGATAATAATTTGTCCTATATTTTCAAGGCTTCCTTGCACTCAGTTTAGAAAGCTTCAAAATAATTTTTTCACATGAAACTCAAGTTTTTCACACATTTCATGGATGCAAAAACAAAGGCTCTAAATTTATATCTATTCTTTGATAGTTATTTTGTATTCTCGTATTGTTGGAAAGTGCAAAATACACAGTGAACACTAATTTTTAGGATGCGAAGGTCAGAAAGATGAGCCATTGTTGCTTAGTATGTTACAAACATCTTTTATTCCTTTTGATTCTTGAACCTTTTGAAAGAGTTCCCTGAAAACTCACAGAAATCGAGCTATTTTCTATGGATAGTAGTCTATAAATCCAGGCAAATACATTCTTTTTCATAGAAAGAAAGTTGAATACTTACTGTTCTGTCTAAACTTAAAGTTGTATGTGATCAGTGGCTCAGAAATTCATTGTATCTGCATATGTACCTCACAAAGAAAGGTAATGTTTGTTTAGATTACTTTGCCAGCCAGCAGATGCAACTCTAGTGATTTTATGCTAAGCAAAAAGTTTTCATTATCCGCTTTATTACATCCAACTTTATAATAGTTTAAGTAAATGCATAAGAGCACAGACTATAAAGTGGAGAGAATACTGTGCAGAAATTAAAAAGAAAAAAGAAAAATACATAATGTATGATGTAAAAAGCAACAGATAAAGAAAATTAAAAGGATTTTACTAGAGAAAAACAATTTCATTTTATTGTAAAGCTCTAAATGAATAAAATAAAGTCTTTGAATGGGAAGATGATTAAAAAGACAAAATCATTAGCTAGAGATATTTACAAGTTTAGACTTTCATTTTGATTGTAATTTTAATTAGCTGGACACTGAGGGGGATGAAAATGAAAGCCTACATCATCTACTTACTCTTTAAATTGCATTCCACCTTAATTTTCTGCTCTTCAGTTCTTAATTTTCTCTATTTTTGTTCTAAGTAATCCAGTTATCAGAATAAAGTGATTTTCTCTCAGCCAGGTTTAACATTCAGTGTTTGAATCTGTGAACCGAAAGTTCACCCCACTACTTCAATTTTTATTCTTTCAGTAGCAGAAAACTCTACAGGAAACTTTTCCACTCTTTTGTCTGTGCAGCAGGGTTCTTTATGTACACACAACGGCTACGTAGCTAATAACAAAGGATTCTATTCTAAAAATAATTACATTCCACTTACAGTTTCCCATGGAATTTACTCATAAAATGCAGGATGCACCAGAAGATTAAATGCCATTTTCCTGTTCATTAAAGCCATTTTTCTAAATGTAACTGAGTTATTTGCCTTTTTGTCTTGAAAGAGCCACATACCCAAGAAGTGGTTAGAGTCAGTTTATTCTTAAACAAAAGAGCTAATTACATTTAAGCTATGTCTGCAATATACAGTTAACTTACACATTTGTTCCCTGGTTTCAGGCCATGGCTAGATACTTCGTTCTGAAACAGTTGCACTGGATGCTGAGAAAAATGTTGACCTCTGACTTTCTCTTTCGTGCCAAAAAATGCTTCCCCAGCTGATTTGTGTAGGTGAAGATACGCAGTGGATCCTCCTGCTTCTAGCAAAGCTGTTCAGGTTGATTTAAATATCTCATGCAGGTGCTTAAAGAAGATTATGGTACCTTTACCAGAAAAACTCTGGATGCAGAAATCCAGAGCTGAGACAGGTGCTGCAGGTGCATAAGTCAGGCAGTGTAGATCATGTGAGAGCATCCTCACTGCCAAGCCTTACCACAGAGTCACAGAACATCCTGAGTTGGAAGGGACTCACAAGGATCACCGAGTCCAATTCCTTGCTCCACGCAGGACCACCCAAACCCAATCTCTTTGTCTGAGAACGCTGCCCATACCACCCCTGAGCTCCTGCAGCTCGGGGCCGTGCTCACTGCCCTGGGGACTGTGTCCCATGCCCACTGCCCTCTGGTGCAGAGCCTTTTCCTCGCATTCACCGGACCCTCTCCTGATGCAGCTCCATGCCATTCCCTCGGGCCCTGTCGCTGTCAACAGAGAGCAGTGCTGCCCATCCACACCCTGTGAGGAGCTGTGTGCCACCATGAGGAGCTGTGGAGTGGCATGAGATCTTTCAGATCGTTATTAGAACAATCACTGAAAACACATTAAAGAGAACCTTTCTGAAGGAGGATGAATCCTCCTCCATCAAAGAAGCTTAGGCTTCACGGGAGCAGCAGAGAACCTGAACCAATGGAAACTGACCCACATGAAGACTACATCGAGCCTGTGGAGGTGGATCTACCTCCAGAGGAAGAACCAGTGGAGGTGGATCCATCTCCATCAGCCTGGGCAAACACTATAACATCATGCTTGCCCTGTGACATCATCATAGCTGTTGGCAGTGCACCAGGGGCTCTCAATTTACATCTTGGTGTTGAAATGTCATCATCTGCCAGAGAAACCCTGTGCCAGCTGCTGCTCCCTAACCCCTTTTCTTCTCATCCCCCATCCTTGTCCTTCCCCAAGACCTCTCCCCTCTTCTTTCCCAAGCTCTGAGGAGAAGGGAAGGAATTGGACTGGGACTGGTGGCCACAAACTGATGTGCTGGGACAACAGGAGCAGTCCAGCAGACAGCCTCAAGTTACCTGCTGCCTCAAGGTGAGCCCTGAGGAAGAGGGCAGGACTGAGACTGGTGTTCACTGAACTGCTGTGCTGGGTCAACAGGAAGAGTCCACCAAAAGACCCTGAGCTCCCTGCAGCCTCCAGGTGAGCCCTGAGGAAGAGGGCAGGACTGGGACTGGTGTCCACTGAGCTGTTCTGGGATGATGGGAGTTGTCCAGCAGATGGATCTGAGCTCCCTACAACCTCCAGGTAAGCCCTGAGGAAGACGGCAGAACTGGGACTGGTGTTCTCTGAGCTGCTGTGTGGACAGCCCTGAGCTCCCTGCAGCCTCCTGGCAGTGTCAGAGAAGCTACAGATGCAGCTGTTCCTTTGGAGAAGAAGAATTTGGTTTGGTCATGTAGAAGGGCTGAAGTTCAGCATGAAAGTCCATTCCAGTTGCTCCATTAGAATTCTTTTTCAAGCCAAATAAACAGTTTAAAAGGGCAATACAACTTAAAAGGACAATAATAATAACTATTAAAAAGTAAAGCCAGTAAGTACCTCTCTGTCTTTGGTACTTCAGGGTCTGCCCTGGGACTCCTGTGTGCCGTCCCATTCTCTCCAGTGGGAACAACTTTGCCCCAGGAGGTGAGGCCCAGCCCAGGCCTGCAACCACTGGCTGCCGCCTGCAGCTGTCAGCCCTGTCCGCCCCTGACAGGCAGTGCCTGAGCAGGTCTTTACTCAGCACTGCTACGCTTGCTCCAAAACTTGTTTGCATGATAGCAGTGTGGGGTGTACCAAAACAAATCATTTTCATACATAGCTCTAAAGGCTTTCTTCTTGCTCTTTCCCAATGATTTCACCTTTCTCAGCAAATTTAAAGAAAACAATCCTAGACTTCCTACAGCAAAAGTTCTCTTTTCACTGCCAGGAATGGCTGGTGGATGCCAAATGATGAAGAGCATCACCCCCTCACATCTTTACAGTAGAGAAGAGCTATGACACCCCAAAAAAGAGAAAAACACCCAGTACCTTCAGACAGAAATACAGCAGAGGCCCAAACCTTCCAAGGCTTCTGACTCCAATACCACAACTATTACTGAGTTTTTCAAATGTTTTGTGTTTCTTGACATCTTTCATGTCTATGTTTCATGTGCCATTGGCTCCTGAAAGAGGTTAAAATAATTCACAATGATTCTTGCCAGACCGAAATTACACAAACACATGCTGAAATTAAGGCCAGTTTCTCATTAATAGGTCTGTCAATTTAACCTTTTTCATTACCCAAGTCAGTAGCACAAATTATGAAAAGAAAGCAGGAGAAGGAGTCAGGATAACGTCTTACAGGTAAGATGAAAAGCAGAGTATGTATGAGTACGATTCCAGTGTCTGTAACTACTAGGATAGAAACTAGGATATATAAAAAGAATCATCATCATCTGTCCAGACTCTATTCCTGGAGTTTGCAATCACAGGCATACCTTCATACCAAGGTTCAGCAAACTTTCCTAGTCAGTACATATGTCTGACCCCAAACCACCAAGGGCATAAGCAGAAAGTATCATGACTGGTTAGCTAATATTCTCAAATGCCTCCAAAGCATCTTCAATTGATTCCACTGTAAAACTTATCTACATGAAGGATTCCTCACAATTTCTGCCTTCCCCTTAACATGTCCTGTTGACATTCTTCTGCAAAGTTGACTTGTAGGACAACTTGTTGGCCCACAAGGGAGAGCTGCAGAATTGCCATAAAGGGACTATCAACTCATTAGGTCTTTCACCTGCACTGAAAATAGATTTTATATAGGAGGGAGCAAGCCTGTATTTCTGCCAGATTAGCTGATTCGGGCTATCTGCACTGCAAATGATATGTTCTTTCAAAGCTTTCAGAACTCTTCAGCTGAAGAGTTAGTATTTTTTTCAGTATGTACTTTCTCCTTTGCAAATAATTTCTCTTAGAAACAATTTAGTCCTGAAAGATGTTATATACCCTTATCATAAGACATGATTATTTTTAGCTGGCTAAAAACCAGCAAGCTTAGTTTGATCTTGACAAGATCATTGTGGAAAATACTGTGATGCACCCTGGCTGCAAATGGGCAGTCATTTGAACATGACTAAGCTAGACTAATGCCTGAAGGAAGGAAAGAAAGAAAGAAAGAAAGAAAGAAAGAAAGAAAGAAAGAAAGAAAGAAAGAGTACAGACATCACACCCTCACTACCACCTGTTTTGTTTTAAACTACCACACTAAGCACTGCAAATACAAATGTAAGTTAAGGGAACATCTACTTCAAAATCAGCACTGTATTTCTAGTTTTACTCATCTTCATTTTACTGAAATGGATATTCATCATGTAGTCACCCTCTCCCAGCTTGTTCTAATAGGCTCTGAATTCTGTCGAGATACAGTTGTCTATTCCCTTGACAGAACGATCAATTGCAAATATTATATTTAAAACTAAAGGTCCAATTACAGGATCAATTTATGATCTCAGTTGAGGTAATATAATTCTGATATAGTTCATTGACTTTTAACATGAATGCAGTAGCTTTATTCCAGATTTGCTCATGTGTAATAACACTGAGTTCAGTCGGTAGTTCAGTATCATTACTTTTTAAAAAATTAACTAGTAGTCTAAGTTGCAACACTGGGTCCTTCCACCTTTGAAACCACACTTCATAATTACCACTTGTAGGTCAAAAGCATATGTTTAGTCCAATGGTTCTTCAAGGGGTGACACGCTCTAAGGATTTTGCTTAAGAAAGTGAGAGATGAGCACATGAAGACTGTAATGTTAAACATGTAGTACAAACTTGTTTACTGTTTTTTTTTTTTTAAACACACCATAAGAAAATCTAGTCTCATTATTGTGCAGTCTTCAAAATATGGTTCAAAAACCCAGGTAGGTACATGTGAATTCCATGGTATGCACAGTCACTGAATAAGCAAGCATCAATACTATACAGTCTTTCTTCAAAAAGAACAATGTATTTTTTTCAAGTTTTCAGGGAGGAGTTCTCATAAAGCATTTAGCATCTATACAATATTGTTGTTGGGTGATTTTTTTTTTTTTTTTTTTGCTATTGTTATTTTATCAAGTTCTTTATTTCTCTAGAACTTTCCTAATAATACCATTTTTGTATTACTATTGCTATTACTATTTAAGAAGTGAATATCAGTATCATTTTCATAAGTATCATTTCCCATAAAAACTAGCAGAAATCCGTCAAAAGGAAAATATGGCAGTGGAATTCTCTTCTGAGCTTTCTCAGTGATACTACATCCCTGCTTCCTCTAATAACTATTAGTGAGCTGCTGGAAAGGAAAGGAACATACTCACATGGGTAATTTGCTTATGTGTAAAGGCATACTGACCTTTTATGATGGTATAACTGCATCAGTGGAAAAGGGAAGAGCCACTGATGTCGTCTGTCATGACTTCAGTAAGGCCCTTGACATGGTCCTCCATAAT
>JAOWBP010001760.1:1338031-1350637 GCA_028571105.1 Tragopan temminckii | reverse complement strand
CAATGGAGTCTGTACAAAGCAACAGAAACAGTGTCATCCTGAAGAAATTTAACAAATGCTATGAGTACATTAGAAGTAAAAAATCTGCATTAGTGCAACAGGCAACCAAAACAGGAAATCCTCTCGGGCATTTATTTGTGTAGGAAAAGCCCAACTAAAAGCCTCTTGCAGAGGATGACATGATAAAATTGTTGCCATGTTCTACTCCACCTATAACATGGCTATTTAAAATATATGTTCACTGAGCTACTAGATTCTCCTGAATCCAAAACTAAATCCTACAACACGCAACAGCAGTGCAGGCTTAGATTAATGCTTGAAAGAAACAAACTCGCTGATGTATTAAACCTTCCAGGCATTAAGAAGATGGCAGGTTGCTGAAAGCATCTATGAAAAGAATCTTTTTATTTTTCCATACCTGATCCAAGCAAGTAGGTCTGAAGGGACTGAAAGACTCTTCTGCCTTAAATTTTGTCACGCACTGCATCCCTAATGATAAATCTATCTTAAACATATGTCCTTTGCACTGGTTCTGCAAACAGTACCATCATGTACTCCACATCATTCTGAATGTGGGATTCACTTTACAACATGCCCTATATTGCTTCATCATTTCCCTTCTCAAGATATACAAACAATAAGGAGCTTGATAAAGAATTAACTACACCTTCCTGATTGAAAAACAATATAAACACCAAGATTTCTCCTCTGCTGATGGGTGATAAAAATTGCTAAGTGTTATTTTGCAAGGATTTTGTGTTGTTTACCATGTGCTATTTTTGTTAATTTGTCCTGTTATGGCTTTCTAAAAATAGTATGCTGAAGACCCAGTTCTGTTTGTTAGTCTGTTTGTTTTTGTTATTGTTTTTTGCAAAGCTACACACACATGTAAACACACATAGAATTATTTGAAAACTG
This sequence comes from Tragopan temminckii, assembly GCA_028571105.1. Lineage (NCBI taxonomy): Eukaryota > Metazoa > Chordata > Aves > Galliformes > Phasianidae > Tragopan > Tragopan temminckii. The sequence goes on along the minus strand of JAOWBP010001760.1, from coordinate 1,349,719 downwards.
CTTTTGTCACACCCACAGAATTATAGGCAATGTCTTTCACTGGATCGCTCAACTCAAAATAGTTTTCATTTTGTTTAAATAAGTTCTTCACTTTTTCCGCCCCCTTCCCCCCCAAATCTACAAGCTTCCATCAGAAAACTGCCTACTGGCCACAGTTGCTCGTGGTACGAAGTCATCCTAACAAGTACGTGCAAGGCTGTTATTCTTTCTGTAATTTTACTGTAATTTGGAGTATTCAGCCTGAAATATGAGTTCTTACAGTAGCATATTCGTAACAGTTGAGATTCTGCATTTTTCGAACTTAAAACCACAACTTAGGCCATTAACTCACTCACATGAGTCTACTTCTACTTGTTCAATACGGTGCTGAATTTTGAGCTCAGCTTCGAGTTGGTGGGATACATTCAAGATAAAGTTCCATGACATCAGCACACCACACTGGATTCAGCTCCTTCACATAACACTCAAGGTCGTTTCGGACCCCCCCCCAACAAGTCACTCTGTCTCAGGTTGCTGTGGTTGGCCACCACAGGCCACGTGCCATGCTGTGTGCCATTCCCTGCGGGTGTTTAGGCACTTGAGTCCTTCTCACCAGCAAAGGATGGAGGACAAGACAGCCCAGCAGTGGGCAGTTGAAGAAGAAGCAAAAATTTGAAGAAGGAGCAAAAATCACACAAACCGTGTTTAAGAATTTCTCTCACGTTCCAGTGCTCACAGAAGTGGCAGCAAATTCTGAATTCATGTTAGGTCCACTCTGAAGCCAGGAGCATCAGAGGGCTCTCTGGCAGTGCCCTAAGGCTGTGTGAAGTCCAGCTCCACTTGCAGGTGCTCTCTGAAGCAAAGGCATGGCGTCAGGGGCTGTGTTGTGCACGCAGGCAGTGCAGCAACAACCTCTGCAAGGCTCTGACACACTGCCTGCAGCAAAGCCCTTCAGGTGGTGCTTTGTCCAGTACAGGCCAGCATCAAGACGGATCTTTACAGTGCTGTAAGCACAAGCCCTCTTGCTATCTTGGATATTTATCACTATTCTAATATGTTCTCCAACACATCTACGAAGATGCATGAGAGCTTAACTCACTTTTCATTTGTACTTTTTCTCTGGGTCTGGAAAGCTTTTAGGATAAGCGTTGAATTCTGTCTTAATACTCCAGAGATTGACAGCAAAGGCTAATCACATCCATGGTATGTCTCAAGTTTAAACTGAAGAAATCCTTTACTTTAGGAGACAGAATGGCAGAGAGGAATATGTCAGAATAATCAACAACAAATGGTCAGGGAAGGAAGTCATCTCCTCCAGTGGAGAAGATTTAGAAACAAGATGCCTCTTCTCAAATAAGTAAACAAATAAATTACGTACATAGCAACATTTTGTGATATAATGTACCATCATGCAGTATCTCAGAGCTGCAAGGACAGAGCCAATGTCAGGTGCAGAAATATGTGACTGTATTTTAGGTTTAAGAATTTGCATCTGACTTTTTTTTTTTTACTTCTACGAAACACCCCCATACTTCTAAGAAAGGTCACCCAGCTTTGCGTGGGGAATTCTCAATCAGGCAGCAGGAGTAAAAGGCCTACATATTTACATATGTTCTGGGTTTGAGAATGGGAGAAAATGGGCTGCCTTAGAGACCACAGGAAGAGACAGAAATGGAGGTGACAGTGTAAGTACCAGAGGCAGGATGACCAGCAATGTCATTAACGTGAGGTATTCTCCAGCTAAAAATCGATTATGCAGTCATTTCTCAGGAAGATCGCTTATGAATTCAATTCAGATAATTTTTCATGTCCTATAGGTGGAAGCCACGCTAATAGACGGAAATGAGGGTTCTCCCCAGTTGATGTGAATATTAAGGAGAATTAAAAATTCTTCCCTTCGGAAACACTGACAGCAACACCTGTGATAGGCACCTCTGCAGAGCTGTGTTAGCTCTAAACTGAATGTCACACAGACTCTTTCAATCACGTGATGGACGGCAACAAAAGCTGCAGTGTCCAGACATCCTTTTTTCCTAGAACAACAAAACCTGGACTAGGATGTACAATTTAGATTCCCTCAACGTATTTTCCATTTGCTGGGCAATGGCTTCTGGCTCGCCTCTGCTTTTGTCTGTACGAAGGCTGACCCTGCTATGACCAAAGCAGTAGCCTTAGAACCCATGGAAATAACTTAAGGCATTTGTACCTTCCATTTAGTTCAGATGTTTCTTACTGTTGGAACTGCTATTCCTACAGGATTAATTATAAATAGTTATCTACTGATATCTACAGTAATACATTTTGCTTCCGAGCATGCACCAGTGAGTTTTATAATGGCTTGTGTATACGCTGCAAATGTTAAACAATATTTTTGTTGATAAATGACAGGCAACTTGTGTTTGCATTTCCTGTGAGATTTAATGATGCGGTAGGATAGCTGGATGGAAACTGGGAATTAAGACTTAGTGCCAAAGCCATCCCCAGAAAGCAGGCACAATGCTTATTAACTAAATAGAGGTTGAACCCATTTATTCATCTTGTACTTTGATTATTGGGATCAAAATAATTTTGCTTTTACTATGATATATTGCTTCCACTCCTTTTTTCTTTCTCCAAAGCACTGTTTTTCTCCACAGGAGTAAAGGGTCCTTCTGACTGCCCAAGCTGTTCTGGAGCCCTCTGCTACCACCAGCTGTGGGAAGGTGCTGCTCTGCCATGTGCCAACCAGCACCGAAACAACTGCTTCACACTCACCAACTTCCTTATTGACCAACTCAACGCCACATCTGCACATCCACAGAGATAATTTCATAGAATTACAGGATTGTCTTGAGACAGAAGGGACCTTCAAAGGTCGTCTAGTCCAGCTCCCCAGTCTCCCCCTCTCCAGTGACCCGTGAGCTGCCACACTTTGAACAGCGAAAGAAAGTGAGTTGTTCACGCTGACAGGGAAGCTCAAGCAGAACTACAGGTTCCCAAATATTTCCCATTCTAGGGAAGTGATCCTGCCTCACACCCATCACCCAGAAACACTTTGCTCTCCTGATGTCCGTAATGCTTGTTTCTATAGTGCTTAAAAGCTTTAGGAGAGCACTGCTATGTGGGACATACCCACGCAAGAGTTAGCCAAAAGGTAAAAGCCAAATATGGCAGCAAGAGTAGAATTTTTTCACGAAAGCTTTGGCTTATTATTTGCAGAACATCAGTGCATAGATGGAAAGGAACTGAAAAATCTTTTGCATTTTATTAGCTGAACAGTTCTGCTTTCCAAAACAAATTAAGGTATTCTCTCCTAAACGCTAAGAGCACTGAAGAAAAAGTTACTCTGTTTTCAAGCTACAGCGTATTTCTAAATGACACCACATGTCCCTCAGCCTCTTCATTTTTCACTGTACCCTAGAATTCTATTTTCAAAATGAAGAGGTGCCCAGGCTTCCAGGCACGTGGAGAAAGATCCAAGATTCTTGTTGGTATTTTCCCTCTCTTCCTGTGAGCCTTGTCCATGGCACAATCTGCTGAATTCATTTTACGGTGATATTTTGGTGTTTCTTCTCTCATACAATTTAAATGTATTTTAACTGACAAATCTTAAATATGCATAGACCCGTTTTTCTGAACTATTTGAAGTCTTAGGGCTTTACATACTCTCCCCAAATCATTACAACTACACCTGATAAATATTCTTATGTATATGAGAAGAAAATCTCTCATAGTGATTATTTCCTTTCCATACACTGGGAGGCAGGGACACAGAAAGTTACGAATGAAAATAAGCTTCCTACAAGGAGAACTTTGTGGAGCAATAGCACTGACCAGAAATTAAAATGATTCCTCAAAAAATGGGATCTGCACATCTGTGCTGCATGATGATGGGAGTTTTCTGATTGCTACCAGAGGGAACAAAACTGTGCAGGAGAACAGGAATGCTCATGATGTTACCTAATGCACCTTGCAGCTCAGACCTGCTGCTGAACATGCTGTGAGCGTGTACAAACTTCTGCGTGCCCATTTGGACTAAACTTCATTAACAGTAAACGTATATGTTACTTTAATATTTAAGGCATCAGTGTAGCATTTGTAGACATTTACTAAAAAGAGTGACGTTCTTCTCGTGGACGCTTACAAATGAAGTCTGGAAATTATTTTAAACAACGAAAAACCATGAAAAATTATTTTAGCCTGTGATCCTACCAGCCCAGCTCCCTGTCCCACACAGCCCAGTGCCCCACCACCAGCAGCCCAGGAGCAGTCTCTAATGCCAGGTTATCAGCTGACTCATTTCTTGATGCAATGTGTAAATAGCCTGGGATCCAAACTTTAAATCACAAGAGTGAAACTGTGCACAGCACTCAAATTTCATGGTTAACTGCGTGTAACTGAAGCAGCACTTCGGTGCTACCTGGAAAATAATGTATGTTTATGCTTAGAAAATAGATCCAAAAAACCCCACCACCTTTAAGAGTACTTGTGCAGCACATCTGCTCTCAAGATGAAATTTACATTTGTGCAATAAAGCAGCGCAGCCTCCAGCTCTGCGCAAAATAGAACTTAAATGGGATTTGATGATGCATAAGTCTTTGCAATATCTCTACTTGGGACAAATTTCACCATGTTCTCTTCAATGTCATTTATTTAGACTGAGCAAAAGAAAAAATTATTTCTTTAGGCAAAAGAAAGGGGCTGACTGCTGGTGAGGGAGGCTGTGCTAACCAGGTCTTCAACAAGAAAGTTTGTTTTTCAGGTTCCTTTCTCAGGACATTAATACCCCTGCTTAAAACTAATGAATATTGAAGTGAAGCTTTTAAGTAAACCAAAAAAAAAAAAAAAAGATTAAACACCACTAGAAGCGTGGTACTGAAAAAAAGAAAAAAAAAAAAAAGATCATTTTAATCAACAGAAGCATGGTCTTGTGGATAAGGCCTCGGGACTGAAAGAATTTAGATTCACTCGCTGTACCGTCACAGACCTTAGCTGTGACCTCTGGCAAGTTGTTAAATTGCCTTGTCCACAATTTCCCCCTCTGAAACAGGGACAGATGCAGCTCCATCTGTACTGAGGGATGTGTAGCCATGTGGGCACTGCCACTTCTTGCAACATGGCAGCGTAAGTCACTGCAGTGGGTACAATGGAGAAGGTGTAACGGCTATCACAGCTCACAGAGCTGGTGTCATTCTTCCTTGGGAATTCTCCAGTAAAACCGTTCCCTTGTGAAATGGAGTTCTTCATCTGCCTTTTCTCCAAACCTTTGTCCAGTTGCCAATTTACCTTTTCAGACCAGGAGTTTTTCCTCATCATGTACCAGCGAACTGCGCCTTATCCACAGACCGCATCTCCAGGCACCCCTGCCACGTGCAATATTAATACTCCTACCTTTGGTTAACCCATCTCTTGCCTTGAAATCCACTGAAATGGCTCAAAAAATGGAAAGGACAACAGGAGGTCTTGGCACCCTGGTATTTAGAATCCACTTGTCTCCTCCTACCAGCTTCATGCTACATAAGATTAAAATCAGGGGGCTACGGCTCCAAAGCTGCAGAAATCAGTTTCTTTCTCTCACTAATCAGCTGCTTCTGGAGGCAGGAGACAGTGGAGCACATCACACCTCGACTCTTAAGTGAGCTGCCACTTCCACAAAGGCATCCAAGTCTGAATGACAGCATACAAGTAGGCAAATGATGACCTTGTGAATGGATCTCTTTCCAAACACAGAACAGCCTCGAAGTCTGTATAAGAAAAGGTTACAGCTTCACTTATTTGTGCTTGCTTTGACCTGCGGACCTGTAAGAACAACTGCGCAGGGAAAATATGCAAGATAAATTGTTCCATGTCTCAGTACAAGACACGCAACCACATAGGAGGAAAGAAAGAAGATACAATTCTGAATCTTTTATCTAGCTGAAAACTGACCTTCCTTAGCTTGAAACTGCCTGTAGGAGTCCCAGGACAGGTTGTTCTGACATTCTTTTAACATCGTTTCATCAGCACAGCCAAAACTAATCACAAGAATATTACCCGATGACAGGTGCATTTATTCTGTCAATTAAATCAGATGGTTAAATCGAAATGTGCCCCAAATCTCTCTTGTTTGCATTATCCATATTGGCATTTCTTGGCTGTGGTTCATTGCTGGCTGGAAGTCATCCAGCCCCTGCAGAGTCACTTTGCAATACTGTGCCAGCAAGTTTCCATGCTCTGCAGCGGTGGTTACAATGAGACCAGCATGGTCCTACAGGACTGACCTGAAATATTTCACTAAAGTAAAAAAAGAAAAAAAAAAGAAAAAAAAAATTAAAAAGTCCTGTCAATGAAGAAGACTTGAATGAATGTTTCTGAAATGGGGAAGGATATACCACTTCACAACAAACCACCACTGGTGCGCACAGAATGGATAGACTCCATAAACACCATCACCACAGGACTGCTACGTAAGGATAAAAAGTAACCTAACCTCATTTTAAGACATTTCTTTAAAACATTTCAGGTGGAGGAAAAAGAAGGTGTTGCTTTGTTGCTTATAATCCCTCAGAGAAAAGAATAGGCATAAAGGCATAACCGTAATATACATCAACAAAAAGAAATGAAGAGCTATCTCCTATTACCTAATTATCCAAGAAGTCTCTAAGCAGAGGGTGAGACTACATAAAATATTCCATGGAAGTTGCAATGGAGCATGCTAAAGATGAGGCCAGGTTTTTCATTTTGGTCTTGCAGTGTACATGCCAGTGCATTACAGCTGAGATTTCTCTTCTCTGCAGTAGTAGTGGCTTTGCAGTACCAAAAAATTAGACTTTTTTTTTTCCCCCCCTCTATTATATTTGTGATGCTAATAATTTGCTGAGTGTTCAACCCACCCATTTATGAAGAGTCATACTCCCTTCTGTCGCTGTGAGAAATGCACTCTATCAGGGTGTTCAGTCCCAAGGCAAGGCTCTATCAGCAGAGGGACAGACAGGCAGTTCACAGTTTCACCTCCCTAGGAAACTCCCATCTACTTCTGATCTCTTTCCCAGCCTCCAGCCCCATCCATTGCCTCTGCATCCTTCCCACTTCAGAACGATCCCCCACCGTCAGCTCTTCTGCAGAAGACACAGGACAATTCTGAGTGCAGTTCTTTACTTAAAGATGGATGAAACCCCAAAACTGTAGCCAGGATACACGGAATGATAAATGCATTAACGTAATGCTTTGCTATATATTTTCTTAACTTTTGCTTCCTGGCCTGAAACACTTCCCCCGCAGTCTGATTTTGCAAACATGTACACATTTGTTCATGGATAGAACTACTAGCAAGACAGGTCTCTGTGAGTTTTCACATTTAAATATATTTTACTATTGGGCTTTAAAAACTGTCTTGGACTGTCTTGCTGTCTTGAACTGAGAAGTAAAAGGCTTGATCCTGCAATCAAGAGCATCTGTACAACGAAAAAAAAAAGAAAGCCAAGGTGAGTTCTGAATAACACAGAATATAGTCCTATAAAACATCTGTGAAAAGTACAGGCATGTTTTTCCTTTCAGTGTATGGCACCTATCCAGGCAGCAACGAGTTCTGGACAACACACTAATGAGCATTTTTTCAAGGCATTACATTCCTAAGTCATTCACAAAGATTTAGTTGCTCATTTCCCACTGGATCTAGAAGGAACTGTGCGGCAAAGTGCTTTTGTGCACTGTGAAACTTAAATAAACCAAAGAAATATTTACCTTTAAGTTCAGTGGCTCGGTGTTAAGCTTAGGGACTGTAAAGCAAGAAACTGATAATTTACTCCTCAAGTGTCCTATTTATCCAGAAGACCATAAAGTCATGCCATACTTCTGTGCACGTGCAGCCACCCCCCCAGATTTGAGTGCCCATGTCAGATCAACAGAAGCCCTGGCATCCCAAAACCTTCTGCTGTGGTCATAAAATAAAAATGCGTAATTAATCATTTATGTCCATTTCCCATTTTTTGAAAAGCATCATAACAAGGCTGTCATTAGTGTATACAATTCACTATCTAAAAGTTAGTGCATGAGTCATTTTCTGATGACTGATGTGGTTTCACGTTCCTATGCAAGTGATAAACTATGAAATGCCATAAATCTAGTTATTGCTATTGAAAGATGTGGATTAAGGAAAACTTGGTGCTGACTCTTTCAGTCTAAGTCATCAGTGTTAATTCCTGCATCTGCCCTAAGTCCAACAGGATGCAAGTACAAACATTTCCACATCAGTGTCAAACTCTAAGACTGGCTTTGAAGTAGCAAGCACACATCGTTTTTAAACAAGAGAAAGACACATACAGCAACAAGACTTTGCATTAAAGGCAAGTCGGTTTATCTTGTCAGTGCTGTTCCCACCATCTTTTCTTTCTACTCTAAATAGTTTAATTAGGAAGTAGTATCAAAATCTCACAGAAAGCCAGGTACACAAGAATACTCTCTAAGTAAATTCTCTTTATTTCCCTGGCCACCTGAAAGAGAAGAATGCTTGCAACGTGTTATTTTTTTAAACTTGACTACCGACACTGAAAAGCTATTTGTGGCCTGCAAAGCAGCCCACTGGAGTCTTGTGCATAAAGAATGCGCTCTTGCAAATAATCAATCACAGTTCTCTTAAAGACTAGCCAGACTTACGTTAAAAAAGTTGTTTAAAAGATACCTTTTCTTGCAGCTCCACAAAGTGTAAAAAAATAAAAGGAATGGGTCATTGGAGTCTTAAAAACCAATCATTGTTACCCTTTTCACCCAGATTAATGTATTTCAGGGAGTTATCCCAATGTAGGAGAATACTCAAGACTTCTCCCCAACAAATTATACTTAAATTAGCTTTATTGTCATGTCGTACTACTAGAATTTAAAAAACAATTGGGAAATTCTGTTTTTGGGTTTTTTTGTTTTTGTTTTTTTGTTTTTTTGTTTTTTGCCAAGATGTTAATTTTTTTTCTACTGAATGATTTTAACATAGCATTGGTATGCAATATGACATTGCATGGAAGGCCATGCAGAGGGCGCAGTAAAAAATATGTAAGAATAATCAAAGAACTTGTAAAGTGCAAGTCAAAGCATAAACACCTTTTGCTTTCATTACACAGAAGCAGAGCTTTCCTGAGACATATACAGTATCTATCATTTTAAGAATATTCTGACAGGCATTATATAATTTAGGTGAGAGGAATACACGTATATCTGTCACATTACAGACTAAAAAAAAAAAAAAAAAAACCCACATGTACAATTTTTCTTATTTTCTCCTGCATTCCACATGCTTCTGATTTACCAATAAAGCTAATGCCCATTTAGTGGAATATGTTGTGAATCGACTGTACAGCAATATTAAGTAAGGCAACCATATGTTTCCTCTTCTTGCCATACTGTTTGCGACTGCCCCTGCCTCTTGGTGGATTAGATCCCTCATCAGCTTGCCTGGTGCTGATGGAATGCCTTTTGCAGGTGTTTTGTTGATATAATGCAAAACACAGATTTCAAATAGCTGAGCTCCCTCGAGCCTACCCCGGCATTAGCTCCTTGCTCTCCCTTATTGCGCAGCCTGCAGAGGTCTGCTCTAGGCTCTTATTTTACAAAATTATCTTAAAAATTATCATACAAGTGAATGTGTGCACTCTAAATAGCTTAAAAAAAAAAAAAAAAAAAAAAAGGGTATTCAAATCCACTTTTTTTTTTTTTTTTTTTTTTTTTTTTTTTTTTTAAGAAATTAAAAGCCAGGTGGTGACATTATCACATAGGAAAGATTTTTTTCCAGCAAACCTTCCCATCTTAAATGCTAGCAGAGGAGTAACCAACAAAGTATCAAATCTCTTTAAGTATAGCTGCCTCGTTTCAAAGCCTCGTTTAAAGCTACCATTCCATTTTCATGACATTTTTGTCCAACTTGAAGAGCAGCAATGAGGTGAAGTTTACGTAAAGCAAAGTACCGTATCAGTAAAAAATTGGCACAAATGTCATCACTGCCAGAACCGATGCTCTCCTGGGGAGATTTTGTGTTTTTCTCACAGTTCTGAAAACACCCAACTCTGCACTCCTTCTCTACGCAGGTGGAAGCATAGGTGCAGTGTCTCAAGGAAATAATCACCAAGAGGGAGGAAATAAAAACAATGCAAGTAGAGAAACTCTTTGCTTATATTTTTATGCTAATGTGCTGGTAAGAGAAAGGCCTCATTTGGGAAATCATAAAAAAAAAAAAAAAAAAAGTGTTAGCAGGTCTCCAAGTTAGAGCACAGAAGCTTTCTATGCAGATGGAGGATTTAGAAGAAGCAAAACGATAACCACATAGTCGAGAGACTAGAAAAGAGACCTTGATGTTTGATAGTTGTAATAACCTGCAGAGTGCTCTAATGGCTCAGGGATCAGGTGCAGAACTACAGCAATAACAAGAGCTGAATAATTATCTCAGCCATATCTGTATAACCACAGTCCCAGAGTATGAACTATATAAGGAGGCTTCTGCTGCCTCTCCAAGATTTCCTGAAATGTTAAATCACTGAATTGGGAGCACTTCCAGCATTAGTACTGCCCAGTTAGAAAGAAATAAAGCCCAGAATCCTCCAGTGGCAGTTCTAATGTCTTTGTTAATTATGAATTATGGGTAAACATGCAGACTCACAGAGGTCACGGCTGTCAGCAGCAATACTTTTCAAGAAGGATTTTTATGAGGGTCTTTTTTAATTTTGCCATAATGTCCTTTATATATACATAAAACGCACCGCGAATACAGAAAACTAGCATTTGTTTTTAGGGAAGATGTAATTATTTCTTACTTGTTTCCTACCCTCGGCACAATCGCGTACCCGCTGCCAGTACGACCCAGTTCATAACTATGAGCTCCTCTGTGAATAACAACAGCTGCGCAATTCCGAGGAGCGGGCAGGAGAAGTCATCAGGGCTGGGGTTGGGTTAATGATCAGACACTCTGTTAACAAGGAAGTGGTGGGGTTTGCAGCGAGCGGCCAGTCAGGAGCCCATCAGCTGTGGTCACCTTTCACATACCATCGAGAAACAAAAGCTGCATACGGTATGCTTGATTAACCTCACTTAAATGGCAATGCTGATCTCAAATCTGTCCCCGGAGTGTATATAAACAGGATTAAAATTATATTATGTGTGGATCCTACCCAACAAAAGCAACTGGCGCAAAATCATTTTCATTAGGTAGCAGCGGCTGTAACTCGCTCAACTTTGGCGTTAATTCTTCTCTGTCCCATCGAAGAACTTTTGGGACTCGATGCAAGTTGTAGAAGGAAAAGAAGCAGATTTAGAAACTGAACAATGTGTTGCCATGCCTGTTGGTTAGTCTGCAAAACGACTGCACGGAACCACAGGACGTTCAAAACAGCCATGTGAAGTTCTGCGTACAGGGCATAAGCCTACAGTTTTCAAAAAGACAGACTCAAAACAAATTACATTTGCAACGCAGGTTTCAGATAAGTCGGATTCAAAAGATTTGTGTCCAGTTTAAGAAACATATTACTGATAGCTGACTTGCTTGAAATCTCTCAAGGAGTCAAGAAACTACAAGACCCTCAATGATGCATGACTTCAGTCTGATTTTGAGCCCATGAAAATGAAGTTATATAGGATGTCTTTTCAGGACTTCAGTTTTTAAGGAAATGCAAGATATGTGACACAAACTTAGGAAAACTCTTCAGGGCGTGTTTATCTGTACTTATTTGGGTTCCAAAGAAGACAAATCTTGAATGCAGCCTTCCAGATCAT
>JAOWBP010001760.1:1333871-1337931 GCA_028571105.1 Tragopan temminckii | reverse complement strand
AACTCTTCAGGGCGTGTTTATCTGTACTTATTTGGGTTCCAAAGAAGACAAATCTTGAATGCAGCCTTCCAGATCATATTTTTTATTTTTTATTTTTTCCAAATAATGAGAAAAAAATGTAGAAAAACAGAAACAAGAATAAAATCCTGAAAAATAATTCAGGAACAATTGTATTTGTCACAAATTGCATTTGGTCCTCTAGGTTGTGGCAATCTTGGATTCTTGAACAGAATTTGCCTCTGAGCCCTATCTGCAAATAGTTGCGTATTTAATGCTGACTCTCATCCTGCAAAAGAAATCTAACCTTGGCCCAAATGACTCGCATTAGAAAATTAAGGTCAAAATTATTCTGCCTTTGTTATCACTGATATTTCCCATTAAATAGAAAACCTTTAGCATTCACCTCTAACTTGAAGGAAATCTGGCAAAGAAAAGGAGGCAAAGCTGCCACACTTCCTTGCAAGCAACAACAATCGCAAAGAACAAAAAATAAAATAGAATTTAAAAAATCAGAGAGGGTGAAATCCTTATCATTTTCCTTGGCACAAACTATAAAACCATGTAATCTGCAGTATATTCCGTAGGGGGCAGATTGGCAACACGGGTATGTCAGAAGTAGAAAAACATATTTTCCATACCAAAGTATCACTAGCAGGTAAGAAGACTGACCATTATGTTACATAATAAAGATAAGTCATGTGTACTTGAATAGTTAACAGATGGACTAATTAGAGGCTGAATTATTTGTGGTATAACTGATAGCTGGTGAAATCAAGGTTACTGAGGGAAATGGACTTGACTTTGCAAAAATCAGAGGTTATTATTTGCAGGGCTAAGGCAAACGGCTTCTCAAAAGAAAGGGTTAACAAGCAATGAAAGAACAGAAGTGCATCTAATTAAAAGGCACACCAAGGCATGCAGAGAGACTACAAGGGTAAGCAAATGGCAGAGACCACATTTGTGTGCAATACAGGAAGAGGCGAGCGTGGAATAATATATAGATAACCAGGACGAAGGGCAGGGTGTCAGGCAGGTAAAATAAGCTTCCGTACGAAAAAGGTGTACTGTTCCTGGCAAAAAGGGTCCACGTACGTGCAAGATAAGCACATAACAGAGAAATAAAAATGTGAAGAGTACAGAAGATAGCTGTTTGAGGGGATCTATGAGCAGGAATATTGTGCAATGATTTGGTGTGAGACAAAAAAAAAAAAAAGGATAAAAGCAAATGTTGAGAGACAGAAGTTAAATTGTTTTAAATGAGATGGTGCTGATTAGCTCACATTACGACCTTTAGAAATCACCTCCTTCATCCCTCCCCCTGCATTGCCAGTATAGAAAAGCCCATGGGAAAGATAACATCACTACATAGGCAGGTAATTTTTGTTAAACCCCAAAATGAATATAGGGCCTAAAGTACAAAGCACAAGACGACCGAGAGCAGTCCCTCACTAGCATACGTGTCATACATTTGTGTAGCCCTCACGTAGCTGAAACCATCGCTGTCCATGCTCACATCACAGTGTTAGGGATGTAAATAATTGTTACAAGTGCTAACCATTTTGCAGCTATAGCTCTGGGTCAGCTCTCCTCAGCAGATGGTGGAAGCCACATAGGAAAGATTAGAAAAAAACGCTATTGTGTACAGCATTGCTCAGGCTTCCAACATTAGTATGAAAATTCAAGATGCTAATCAAAGGAGATCTAAATCAGGAAGGACCTTCTTTTAGTGGGTGTGCATGTGAGGGTGGCAGCAAGTAGCAGAAACAAAGCTAAAAGATGAGCAGTGTAAAATCAGTCAAGCACTGTTTCTGTAACAAAAGTTGACAAGTCCAGATGAGAAGCACAAAATGACACAACCTTACAGAAAGCCTGAGAGAGTAACTCCAGATGACTGGGCAAAAGGAAACAAAAAAAAAAGCCACAGCACCTCTAAGTGTACATGTAAAGATATATATGCATGTACATGTGCACGTTGAGATGATGAAGATGGAAAGAATTCCTGCACAAAGCAGACCATGACATAACTGTCCACAGCAGGAGGGCAGAAACCTTAGGCATAATCCACTGTGCCCATTTGGGTACTGAGAAAGGCAAGAGAACTGCCTAAGGCCTTTCATTTGAGTCAGGCTGAGTGATGCTGCAGAAGGTCAAGGGGAAAAGTCCAAACTCTGTTATGAAGTAAAGGGCTGAGCTGCAGCCAAGTCTCCTCTGCAGGTATGAAACGCGCTGGTGTAAGTAATAAAATAATAAATAAGCCAAAGCCAATGGAATCGCATCACAGTCCTCCGGTTTCAAATCTAAGATTGGTGTGTTTTTATTTCAGTCTAGTGAAAAAGGTCATTTCTTGTTAATGGACTCCAGAGTGTGGTCTGACACACCACCAACATTAACAGGGTCTTTTCATTGACCAAAACGGGCTTTCAAACAGCATATTCTGCATTTCTAATTGCACTGCTGGGTGGCACTGTGACAGCAATGTAGTAACACTTTTTAAATCACATTTGTTTGGAAAGGCATTCCTGATGGGTTAATATCTTCTAAATAGGCCATGACTGCTCTTATTTCTAGGTTGCACGGAAAATCTAGTCCACCGGCAACAAGTTATCTAGGCTCTGACACTTCTCCGAGTCCTCAAATTAAAAAAATAAATTAGTAAAAACACTGTGCTGGAATTCGGTAATTCTGCTGACCCATAAAAAAGAAGTGGAATTGAAGTAACTGTAAAAAAATACATAGAAGTACTTACGGAAGAAGAGTTACAAAAGTAACTCTAAACAGAGTGGTGAAGCATTCCCTCACCTACAGCTTTCTTACCCCAGAGCCCAGCAAAGACACAGCAGTTCACACAGTGCACTGGATAAATCCATCCAGCCTCATCAGCTGAACCTGCTTCTTGGCAGAGCCCCTGATCTCAGGTACGGCCCCAGAGCTGCTCATCTGTCTCATGGAATCAACTGTGCAAACAGTTAATTTTTTCAAGCTGACAACCAAATAACAATAATAATAATAATAATAAAACACCACAGTGCCAATACAACAATACTAGTGGCTTGGATCAACCTAAGAATACTCTCTACAGCAAAACAAAATTATCATTTCACACTCTCAGAAGGAAATTAGATTTGTTTTGAAATGGAAGTATTTTGTTTCAAAATGTAGAAATGAAACATAACCATTTCGAGCGTGGGTGAAAATAACTCATTGAATCTGAACTGAATTCACAAGTAATTTTGGCTCTCCAGCTTCACACACTAAACCCCTCGGCTGATTACTGCAGTTCTTAATTAGGAGCGAAGCCACACTCTCTGAACGAGGGCAAGCGTATACATCACAGACGTTAACACCCTGAAACACACTCCGAGCACACTGCTCTGAGAGCTGACACCAGTGCTGTAAACGTTGTGCATATGGAAGTCTTTCTGCTGGGAGAGGCCAACTGCAGCCCTGAGCCCAGCCCTCACCGGCACTGAACCCTGAGCGCGCACAGAGCTGTGCCACACTCTGCTGCTCCATGGTCCTGCTCCCAGTGGTCCCCCTCCTTCCTGCTACACACCTCATTTCCACCCAAGGTGTGAAGGAAGCAGGCTCTCACCCTGATAATCCTTACTTTTTGCAGACACAGGAGAATGGGGGTGAGTATAAAAGAAACCATTGCAGCAGCAGGTCCTCAGCTGTGGGACTCACTCTGCCGAGGGGAAGAATGAGCAGAGAGTAGCTGCTTTAAAAACCTAAGCTTTTAGCCACATATCTAGATCTAGCTGTTTTTTTTTTTTTTTTTTTTTTTTAAAGCAAGTAATTCAAATGCATGCACATACGCTCAAGTCAGATATCCACAAATGCAGAGAAGCAAAGATACGAAAGTGTTTTCCGAAGTAGGATGGAGAGGGAAACATGGATGCAGAGGGAAAAAAAAAAAAAAGTCATTTCCATTTTGAACACATGGAACTCAAGGCCAGGGTAAGACCACCATGACGCTTTAAAGGGCTCCAGAAGCAATGGAACGTGCTTGAAGGTGACCCTGTGCTGAGGCTTTAGCCTGCAAGCTGAGCTGTCCCAGGGA
>JAOWBP010001760.1:1313871-1328871 GCA_028571105.1 Tragopan temminckii | reverse complement strand
GAAAGCCCGGATCTGTGGCTTCGTTGGCCATCTGAGCATGAGGGAGCCCCACATAGAATCACAGAATCACAGAATGGCCTGTGTTGAAAAGGACCATAATGCTTATCTAGTTCCAACCCCCTGCTATGTGCAGGGTCGCCAACCACCAGACCAGGCTGCCCAGAGCCACATCCAGCCCGGTCCTGAATGCCTCCAGGGACAGGCTGGGTTGTGAATCCAGCCATTCTCTCCAAAGCGTTATGGTCAGCATTTCACCTTTGATTTGCAGTCCTGGGGAGGAACTCAAATGACACGGGAGCCACAAAAACGTGGAAAGATCCACCCTGTATGTGAGAGAGCTGCTCATTCACAGGATTAGCCCCTTTCTGAAGAAGAAAGACCAGGACTTGTCTGGCCTCAGGTGGCAACAGTGTCAGCTCTGTCTGTGGCACTGGTGCTACGCAGCCGCTGCTGCTCTGAAAAGGGAGCTTTATTCTGTGGAACCAAAGCATCAGATCACTCCGCATTCTGATCTGAAGAAACTAGCTGGACTGAGAAAGCCCAATTTATATTGAAAATATTGATGAAATCCAGTGTTACGACCTGTTATGACTGATTTAAGACTTCTATTTTCTTTAACACTTTTCAATTATTTCCCCTTCGCACAAGTACTATTCCTCAGCTTAGAAAAATCTCCCAGGCCAGCGTGCAGATTTTCAGCCTCAATCGCTACAGTACACGAGTTCTAGATCCGAGAGGCCAAAAAACATCTATTTGACTAAAGAGCTATAAGGCGGCCATAAAAATTATGGATCACAGAAATAAGCAATTAGTGTTATCTTCAATTGCTTTATTGGCAGTATTCTCTCGTTAGAATAGAGGCAGCAGTAAAACAGATTGCAACATACTGTATAACAGCATATGGGATTTTACATTATAATGCTATTCTCTGCCAAGAAGTCATATTTTCATTTGAATGCATGGAACAGATTATCACAGGGTTTCCAGCATTAGAAGTGGATGACCCTCTCCTCCTCCCTTCTCCCAGCCTCTCGGCTATTAGGCAGCTTTTTAGGTTGGGACTCTGTCAAAATAAGCACGGTGTGCAGTAATGAGAGGGCTCTCACTCCTGATCACTGACTGGTGCTCCAGGACCACGGCCCACGCAGGCTGGGCACATCAGGGAGCTCTGGAGGCGACAAAGGCAGCGATGCAGGCAGCGCTCGGCACAGAACTGAGTTGCCAGTCTTCTTACCCAGCTGGCTTTGGCTCCAGAGGAAGCTGCTGGCCCGCCCAGCTAATCACAGCTCGAGTGCCACAAAGGCAGCCGCCAGCAAGAGGGCTGGAAATGAAACAATAAGAATAACATGAGGGGGAAAAACAGACTCTTTACACTGTATGTAATGCTAGGGATATTTTCTACCCTTGTTTGTCTGGGGCTGTAGCTCATATTGGTGGAGCAGAGCCACTGCTTGGGTGCAGAGAACCAGTTCTGTGCGTGAGGGCTCACACAGCCCTCGGCAACCAGCGTGCAAACACAGAACTCCAGCACCTTTTGGAAGTTAGAGTGAGCAAACTAGATCATCCTGCAGCTGCTCTGTTCAGACACAACTATGAGCTCCTCCTCCCAGTGCGACACAGAAAATGAAGGACTCCAAAGAAGAGGAGTTGCACAGGAGTTGTACTCAGATTTGATTCAATAACTGCGTGTTTCCAAACACGCTTCTTTGGGATTGCCTTCGTGTTGTGGAGGGAAGAGAAAGGGGAGAAGAAGGGTTAAGTGCTTAAACAAAATGCTCTGAGGGGAGGAAGCACTTGCCATCATAGAATACAGGAACTAGGAAAGCCAGAAGCATAGGTAGTAATTTTCAGAACAAAGAAACTGGATGGAATTAGGTTTCGCAAGTTACTATTTATTCAGCTCTAATGAAAGCCAAATAATTTGATAAAGTCTCAATTCCCATCTGTATCTCTGAATTTCTGCACATATCCAAGACCCAGTTATTACGGAATGCATTTCAGATTTCACGACTTTATTTTAATCCTGGAATTCAGAAGCTGAGCATCATTACCAGATCAGTACACCTAAATGATTATGAACAAATTAATGCATGGAATTACAAAAATTTGCTCAATACATGTTCACCTTTTTGAGTATAACTTCCTTAAAAGGCACAAATGGGATGTTTTGTATTATTCTTGCAAATGTAAGGAAAAGTGCCTTTCTCAGCAGTGACTAAAGGTGTTTAAAAACAGGCTATCATCCTCTCAGTTCTTGTTGGGACTGCAGTTAAATCTCTGTGTTATCTGGCACAAACATCAGGCTCAAATTTCTGCTTCAGAAAGAGTTTCTACATGTTCTTATGTAGATGTTTCTGGGCAATTTGCTCTGCAAATCAGCGTGTACAATGCACACGTGAGGTGAAACAATCGGAGTGCAGAAAGATGGCAGGAGTTTCTAAACTGTTGAAAGAGGAGGCTCATGCCCCTCTGTGCTCAGCATACTGTTGTGGGTCACTTTATTCAGAGGCTGTGAAGTAACCTGAGAAAACACAGTCTGCGGGGACTTCACAGAAGAAATGCTGGGGTAACACTAAAATGACTGCTTCCTCCTCACTGTAAAATGTTCAGCCCAGGCATCCAGCTTTGCATTTGGAAAACAATGGTGTAATCTCAAATGAGTCCCAGAAGAGAGTGGTGAGGCTGGCTTACCCCATGGCATGGCACCACATTGATGGGACGATGCTCTGGAAAGAAACAGCTGAGATCAGGTCCTGAAACCTCTCTATTGCTATCGTTTCATTTATGTGTGGTTAGTTATATCTCCTTGCCTTTACCATCCCTGGCAATAACACGGGGGAATTCTTTGTTATTCCCACTGGCAGCAGCTCCTAGCACTGCTCAGAAAAGCTGGCCTCTCGTTCAGGTGCTGAAATATGAGTGCTTGCATAAATCTAGCCCCATGCAAAGCTGCACTTTTATAACACTGATGGTTTGCCCGTTTTTTCCTCCCTTCTTTGAAAAGCAAAGGGCTTCCTGCAAGAAGCTGTCCAATCTCCATGTTCAATGACCCCAGCAGGGTCTGATGGCACCAAGCGTAACGGGGGATTGAGCTGTTCGGGGAACTGAGTAAGACAGCAAATAATCTGGTGGCTGCTTATCGCTATGCAAAAGCTCTGAAGGTGGCACAAGCAACAAGCCCAGAATGCTTTGGAAAGCCAAGCTTGCTCTCACACAAAATCCATATAAAGCATCTGCTTTTTGTACAACTAAACTCTGTATAATAGCAACCTTTTCCCCCTTTCTCTGTATTTAGCAGCTGTTGCAGCCCAGCTCTTGAAAAAGAAGAGTACACATCACAAAGCAGTGTTGGAATCAAGCTGAGCTTTCTTGTCTGTGCTAGGTTCCAGGCTCAAGGGACCGCATGTTTTGAAAATGTCACTGTGCTATCTTTTCACCGAAGGTGGGCTTACCAAGTCAGGTGACAAAAGCTACAAAAGGCAGTAGAAAAGAAAAAATTCTTCTATCCTACTTCTGTGTCCTAACCATTAGTGCTATTTAATTAAGCACTGTTGGAGGTAATGCAAAGATGAGTAGAGTTTTCTAAAAGAATAACACTTTGCAGTGCAACTGTCGGGTCCCTGGCATCCTCTTACACGAAGGCAAGATGAAGGGCAGCTCTCACAGAACAGCCAGCCGTCACTTTTCTGAAAGGAAGCACATGTTAGCCTCTTGTCTTTTAACCAACAATCCAAGGTAAAACATCCCACCCATCTCTGACCAAACGTTTGGCAGGAGATAAGGGTTACAGTGCAAGGACAAATTCAGGAAAAAAAAATGTATGGATGCATTTCATACAGCATCCAGTAACGAAAATGATATTTTAGGACTCTGCAGTAGCTTGCTCCAGGAAGAGGGCTGATCTCACATTAACTTGTGCATGTACTCAGATTAAGGGCACTATGCTGAGAAAAGCTCATTTCTTCCCATCTCTCTTCTCCTTCCCATCTGCTCTTTCCACTAAAGGATGTCAGCTAACCAGAGGCTGCAGCATTAAGGGGACAGGGAATCTTCTCACCTGGAGTAGAAGAGGAGATAGAGAAAGTTGTTTCATTTTGGCTCGGCTCTGTAATGAGTTTGTGGGTTGCAGAAATTGATCTGTCATAGTGCAACAGATTGCAGTTTGATCTGCCAACAAATGGCAAGCAACAGTAGGTAATGACTAATTGCAAGTGTCAAGGTGTTTTTTTTTTGTTTTGTTTTTGTTTTTTTTTTTAGGGAAAGGTGGTCTTTTCTCAAGGGATGTAGGAACTATGATTAAATTAAAAAAAAAAAAAAAGCAACAATATAGAAAATTGCTCCCCCTTATTTTTTTGAATGAGCATCACTGATAATTAATCTGCACTCAGGTTACGGTTCATGCCCTATGGGCTGCTCCTAAAGGTCTCAGCCCTTCCTTGGGTCACACCCTCTTCAGGATTCAGAACTGCCCCACTCCTACCAGTTACAGCACCCAACGTTTCCAGCTAGATGACAGCGGTCTGCAAACTCCTGCAGTGCCACGAAGGGTGCTGGGACATACCCACTGACACACTGGCACAGTTCAGACAAGGAACTTCGCCTAGTTGTTCATAGAGACATATTTCCAGTTAAATCTGTCAGGAACTACAGACTACAGACTAACAAAAGTTTGCTTTCTACTTTGCACGTGGCTAGGGACTGTACTCCAACTCAGGGCAACAAAAAGGCCTAGCCAGTCAGATTTCCAAGTCAAAGTGAGGAGGAAGCACTGCTGCAGTTAGTATCACAGCAAGGAATAGGGGAGAAGTGAGCAGCTCTGCAGGGTCACAGCATTTTCTGTCCTTTCCACAAAGGCTAAATTATAGCACCAGCCACATGTTTAAGGTGAAATGCCTTCTTAGATGTCTATAATCAGGCGTGCAGGGATGAATAGGATGAACAACAAGAAGGAGGCCTGCCTGGCCATGCTCTTTACCCCAGGCTGACTGCATTTCAGGGCTCCTTTTGGAAAGGCCCATCTACTCTTCCTGGTCTGTCTTTTCGGAGGAGCAGAATGAGAACTGAGGTGTGTCAGAGCCCACCACGCTCTGGATCTCCTTCTTGACCACATAACTGGCTGTCTGTATTCCTGCTGTCCCACAGAAGTGGCTGAGAAGCAAAGCTTACACACAAGTGAGCCTTTTTCCATTTTCTTGCTGTGAAATGGTTATAGCATTTTAACAATGCCGAATTCTGGCTTGCTTTTTCTTCAGGATGAACAGGGCATCCTGGAGCTTGGTCTCTTGGAGCCAACGTCCTCATTACCACTGTGTTTCACCGTGACCCATCAGTCTTCTGCTGACACCAGTCCCCTCTCTGAGGGCTGCTGCAGTCTGTGCTGCCTCCCTTCTTTCGGTGGAACAGAAGGAGGATGGAAAGCAGCTTTTTCTCCTCTCTGATTTTTTGTTTCTGATTAAGTCAGAAGCTCAGAATTATTCTCAACAAACACTGGATGTTAGGAAGTTTGCCCACCATACAATCTGTGAGCAGGTGTCGTTGTCCCACTTCTTCCCTTATCATCCTCTGAGGTCTACCTGTGATATCTGTTTTTATAAAGACATGCAGATGAAGGTTTTTAAATATAAAAGGGTAAGAACTGGGGGAAGACCAGGAAACAACTATGGCTATTGGACTAAATATAAAAACCTAGAAGCAAGCAGGCAGGCAAAAAACGCCAGGGAAAATCATCAAAAGTAAAGCTTAGAAGGGAATTCTGGCACGTAGAAGAAGAGGGGGAAGGAAAAAAAAAAAAAAAAAAAGCAGATCTGAAATGAAACTGATAGAAGTGGAAAAAAAGCACTGCTTTTTATTCATTGTCATCTTTTCCTACATCACTAGAAGTTTAGACTCCTCTGCAGCTCACTGATCTTGTAGCCTGTGGCAGGGTCACTGCAGACCCTGAGAGTTACAGTGTGTGCAGACAGGAGGAGACAGAAGCAGAGTCAGCCCCAGAAAGGGCACGTGGATGAGCAGCACAGTGTCACCTAAATGCCACACTTGTGTTCTTGAAAGGCAGTGCATTTCAGAGGGAAAACATACATCCACATCTTGATAGCTACAAGCTTGCTTAAACTGCTTGCATTTTTTGTAAAACTGTCTCAGCTTTTCAACTTCTGTGCTGCAGACAACTTAAAATCCAGATTTTCAGCGCAAATCTCCAGCTTCACATTGTCACCTATATCTTTTACATTTAAACACTACATGACAGCACAGCCATTTGACAACAGCAAGATAGTGCAGTTAACACATACAGAGCGCGGTGTTGACAGGGGTATTGTGATGAGCTAGCATTGGTCTAGACAAGAGCCAAACACAGGGACTGTGAACAATGGAGCAACCCTTGCAAGCCACAGGCAAGAAGGAGACAGCTTTCAGGAAGAGGGAAAATTTCACTTTGGGGGTGGACCATGTAGGTCACATAGGGTGAAATACGGACAGCACAAACTTGCTGTATATCACACATAGAGCTAGCAAGGGTAACGGCTGATAACTGAGCACTGCCAGCCCTCAGCACAGTGAGGAATTTCGTTCCCTGCGAATATTTAGAAAAACAATCAGAAGATTCAGCATTTGCAAGTACTCGTGCTAATGTGATACAACCTCTTGTTCAGGTAGGTAGAGCAAACATGACGAGGTCACTGAATATTTCAAACGCAGTTCTTTTTAGTTTAATATGAGAAATATTTGTGAGGTTTTTACTCTACATTGCTCAGACTTCTTCAGCTCAAATTCACTTAACAGGAAAGTGTCTACGTTCCATTTAAGCAGAAGCTGAGTCAGTGTACTCATATATCCTTAGAGGAAATTGTATTTTACAAATCAGAGATACATTGCTGACAACAAAGTCAGTCTGCCAAGCAAGACAGGAAACTTGCAAGGAGCTGGGAGTACCTAAATAAGAAGTTAAGAAAGATTTTCACCCTGTTCACTGTATTCTATTATTTTAATTCATCTAAGAAGAGATTTAAAAGAAGAAGAAAAAAAGGAACCCCTAAGTTTAACTACAAGTCTCTATTCACAGCAAAGCAGCCTGGTGAATTTTTGTAGTATTTATTAATGAAAAGTAAGTGGAGAACAAGAGCACCAGTGACTAAACACAGAGCTAGCTCAGGTGCAGTATCTATCTTCCAGGGTGTCTTGGATATCCCAAGTAACATTTTACTGTTCCTTAACATATTATTTGTATTTATTCAGTGTTCTGATTGCTTTTATTTTACATCAAGTGAAATTGCCAGACATAGTGGAAAAGATACATAATAAAATGCATTAATAATGTGGGGATCATTTAATGATAACGCTTGTCTTATAATGTTCAGGCTCTTAAAGGCTCATGTTATACACTGATTCTTATTCTATAGTCACCATGAGACTAAAGGCAAATAAGAAAGGGGAAACACAAGAAGCAGTTGTAACTCTGACAAGACTATGGGCAGAAAATGAGGAGCACAGACTGGAAGGAAAACCCAGACCCTAAAGAGACGTAAGAGGCCCTTCTTTGCACAGAGGATTCTTAGCTGATAAAATAGTTTGTCAGGGGGCAATGATTTACAGATTGTCATGGCATGTAACACAGATCCTGTCTCCGAGAGCAACCAGCGCTGAATGCAGCAAAGTGCAGCACAGTGCCTCTTACTGTACCTCCCTGAGCAATGCCATGCTATGGGGAGAAATGCATCCCTCCACCCAGCTGGCGAGTCGTTCATCCCCAAGCGAGGAGTAACAACAGATCTTACTTAAATCCTAGTTAAGAAAGACTGTGCAAGCTAAAACACTAGTATTAGAAATCAAACTTCTAGTTTTGTGTTTATGAAAGTAAATCGCTGGGGCTTCCTTCGTCCTGCAGCGCTGAGTTCCACATGTTTACTGCACGAACCATGTGCTGGGCTGCGTTCCTTAGCTTTAATGAATCGCTCTTTGGCTCCTTGTTGTTCTATTTCGAGTCCTCTCTTTTTCCATTGTTACAGAGAAACGTAATGAGAAGCACTAGACTGGCCTGATCTATGCCCTTCATTATTTTATATGCTTCTGCCACATTTCCTCCCGCTCTTCTTCTTTCCAAACTAAATAATAATCCTGCCCTTTTTAATGTAGCCTTGTATGAAAGGCTCTCAGATGGCTCCACACATTTTCTTTGCCCTTCTCTGGACCGTTCTATTTCTGTTATGTCTTTGAGATAAGGTGACCAAAAGGGAACATGATTTTCAAGGTAAGGACATGCCATTGATTTATATGACGGCATTAAAATATTTTCCTCTTTATGATTTATCCCCTGACCACCCTCACACCGTATCCTCTGCCTTTCTGAGTGACAACTAGCGCTGTCCTCCAGAGCAGCCATCTTAATTGAGCTGACTTCATTGACTCTCGAGTTAGTGCTAATTCACAACACAAAATCATGCCCGAGAAGCTGCATTTCATTGTATGCAATTTCATTGCATTTACCAGGTTACGCAGCCTGATTAGCCCTGGAATTCCTCAAGATGTGGTAAAACACTGATTAGCCACAATAATGTACTGCAATCAGCATATTATGTCAGCTCCCACAGAAAGCAGAAAGGAAGTATCCAGGCCACAGGGGAGGAGAGGAGGGTAAAAAAAGCAAGGAAGGGCAATTCAGTCCTATGTTTGGTTTCCTCTTTTTAACAGGTGTTAAACCAGAACCTACCCTGAAGTTGCTAAGATTCCTTATGAGGTCTGCAATATCCTCAAAAGGCTAAATATGTTGAATCCCTTTTCAACCCTACTTTATCAGCTCTTTAAAATAAAGTTTAGAGTCACACCGACTGCAAGCATAAATCAACAGAGTTTCTGATGATCCTGAAAGTGCCATCGAGCTTTACATCCCAAAAACTGTGCTTATTTACTCCTGTGACATACATACATGTGCTGAGTGTCCCAATCCCTTTCTGACAGCAGCTAGACTAAATTCACCTTGGCATTTAAGCCTATGCTTAGCTTTAAGTTAACAGAACACGCAAATTTACTCAATAATTTCTCCTGGGCTCAAGGCTATGATTTAGGGAAACACTTCAGTATGCACATTTACTTAATTAAGCACATGTGGTAAATATGACTTCATACGCTTAAGCACCTCACAGGACTGAGTGAAGAACAACACCAGTGAAGACAATGGATTTAGAGTGGGGCAGAAAAGGAGAGGTCTAAAATTCTATCTTTAATTAACATTTTCAAATAATCAGTCCCTATGCATTAGCATTTAGATCAGCAATTCTTCTTGTTTACATCATCAGAAACATCAAGACATCACTGGGTGTTTGCCGTTCCTTGTTGTTCCTTGCAAGTAGCAACTGCAGAAGCAACTAGAAGAGAGGTTAACGTTACTATATTTTTTTCCTCTTTTAAAAATCTGTTGATAAATGAGTTACTGAGAGGCACTGAATCAGAGCCCAGAAATTCTGAGATTTAAGGAAATGCGAGATGTGAAGCATGCACAGAAAAAACATATGCTTCCCCGATGTCCTCAAATCTGCTTCAGTCCTAATCTTGGAAGGACCATCTCTAAGGGTAAGAGAGTAGATGAAGCCTCAAATCCCTCTGTCAAGCAGGGAAGCACAAGAGCCCACAGAGGCAGGAATTTTACTGCTGCACAAATTGAGAGCTGAACCAAGAACACCAACATATTTCACAGCGGCCACTGGAAAGGAATTACTCTTTTGCTCACTGAATTACAACTAGAGATACGCAAATTCCCTTAAACAAACAAAGAAAAAGACCGAGCCAAACATTTATCCAAAATCAAATCAGATATACAACAGAGCATATTGAAGTTTTGAAAATGGTCATATACTTTTATTATAATTTTTCAATGTTGTATATTCTTGTGCTTCCTGGATTTGGATAAAAGTACCTGAAATGTCAAGATACCAACTGTTCTTGCAGTTCTTTCAATCTGTTTTATAGATTCAAGTGACGCAGATATTGAAGGTGTGGTTAAGTTTGCCCAGTGCGCACAACCTGTGACTGACCTTAAAAAAAGCAATTAAAAAAAGTCATCATTTCCACCCTTGCATTGCACCGCTCAGACAGACAGCCGTGTGAAAAGCTGAAATAATACAGAACAAAAACAGACAGAGCAGAAAATTTAGGATCTTCAACAGTAGCCAGTAAGCCTTACTTCAACGTAAGATGGATACAAGCATTTAACTTAGGGGCATGATCATAACACCAGGGACAATAAGGTTTTTTTTCATTTTTTTTCTTTTGAATTTAATGTTAACCAGTACACTGAAAATGTAAGTATTACATTATTTCCTTGACCTGTCGAGAAGAATGAGGAAAAAGAAATGTGAATTCTTAATTGTAGGATGGAAGAAGGAAAAAAAAAAATACTGAGCTCCAAAAAGTGAAAAGACCCTTTTGATTGAAACAGGTATCCACTTCAGGCTTCACTGGACTAAGAGATCCTGACCAAGAGTGGCTGTTTCAATCCAGGTGTCTTTATTAAGCAGAGATTGACATATATGCCCAACATGAAGGAGCTTTGTGATTGGTAACAAATGTCTGTCAAGACTATGATGACAACAAAGCAGTAGACATATGTAGCTTTCAGTAAATGGGATTTGAACATAGGTCTTTAGAAATGAATGGCTAGCAGGCTGACTTGCTTGCTAGCTTCACCTCACTGTCACCTAACTTAGAACAATTCCTTAGAGGAAAACACATTGTAGCACAATGTCTATAGTAAAAAGAATTATGCCCAGTAAAACTTCCATGCACTGCATAGTCCCTGTCTTATTCACAGACCCCAAACTAGTTGGTCCGGCACAATGTACCAAACTGCTCCTGTTGATTTCATTTAGGCAAAATCTTAGCCATTTCAATATGATTCTGAGAGAATGTATGATAATTAAATGCAAACAGTGAAGTTCTTACTCTATTTTGGTGGCTAAGGCCTTAGGTCAGATGTTATATAATGCTGTGGGAATTATACATATAATATATATATTATATATATTATATATATTAAGCTGTGGGAATTCAAACAGGAAGGTAATGTCTGGAAGAGATAGTTTACACGTCTTTATTTAACTCACTTGCACAGTATTAGTTGATAATGTAGAGGAGACAGAAGAATGCAATCATCCTGACACAAATTCTAGGGAAGCATGCAACCAGCACCAGGCCCAAGGAAGCTGAGCAACGAAAGGCTGGGTCAGTGCTACCTGCATTGATGGTGTGACATCCCAGCAAGCCTCTCCTGAGGCTTACCCATGTGCTGCTGACAAATAGTGAACTCAGACATAAGAAGTGCCAGCAGGGAAATACGGAGGTCTGGCAGATCTCCTACTTTGACCAGCCGGGAGAGATGGACCGTCCATCACGGGGAAGCTGACAGACGTGCCAAAGATCTTCCCACTGTGTTTTATATTTGGTATATGCTTAAGGGCCTATTGAACGTGAGGTTGTGTGTAAAGTGGCTCAAAAGTTATTTTAAACAACTGCTTCAAAATTAGTATTAGTGGGGAAAAAAAAGACACCAACACACAAACCAGCAGCAATTATAGCAGCCCTAACCAATTAGCCATGTTGTTTCTCTGTATAGCTGACGATGCCTTCTCGTGCAAAGAATGATCTGTTCCCGTCATTCTTCTTCAGATGTTGTTTTCCAATGTTTCCAGCCCTCAGCTCATCAGAACCATTGTGACCTGGTATCCTGCAGGTAAAGGCTTGGCTTTCTGCTGATTTATTAAAAAATTCTTATATTTTACTGCTCAAATGTTCTCTCCAGAGCACAGTCACATGACCAGTATAATGACAATCTGTCTCTCTGCTAACATTTCTCTACTTTGGTTATTTGTTTGATAAAGTGAGGAGCTTCCCTTTTGTTGCCCTTCATCAGAGCTTAATGTCTTTACTTTGGGATCAATATACTTTATGAATAATTTTATTTCCTTCTATTTTTATGGTCTTTTCTCCTCATTATCATACTGAGTTTATTAGCTGGTGCTGTCAGTATCTTTACCCTGTCATATGTTCCTGAGGTACAGTAAATATCACTTGTGTTGTAATTAATATGCACACCCTCTGCAGTAATTAAAGCACAGACCCCTTCAACCAGCTGAGCTTCCTACACTAATTCCACCTTATCTTCATAATGAACTTATTGTAATCTGAAACTACTGCTGAATATTGTTCGGTAAGGATAGAAGAATGAAATCTAACGAGATGCAATAATATTTGTGAACATGTTAATATGAAAAAAATGAATTTAATTAGCCTTAAATCTAATTAAATTTCCCATACAATCAAAATCCCCCCCCCACTCATCCCACAAAAATACTGATGGTGCAACACTAGTGCCCCTGCGGAGATCGACACAGAGATGGAGAGCAGACACCTCATCCGCAACCCACAGCATCCACACAGGTAGCTACCTGGAGGGTGTTCTGCCCACGAGTAATTACAGGAAGGGCTCAGAGTGTGTTCAGGGATGTGTTTTGCAAGTAAGAACAGGAAGGTGAAGATGGAGAGGCAACTTCAGCCCCCCGAAATGAAATAATTTAGTAAATGTTTCCAAGAGGGGATGGGGAAGGGATATTGAGTAGATAAGTGTGATAGTATAGCACACTATGATTAGAGGGAGACTGGATATAAGAAGTTCAGCTCTTATTTGCTGAAAACATTTCCATATGGAAGACTAGCGCCTAAGGTGCAGACTCACACAATAGGAAGAAAACTGGCAGGCTACACAGACTGAAAATTGGCTGAAGGGCAAGAAACAAACAGTGGAAGTAAATGGGATTATTTCAAGGTGGAAAGAGGTTACCAGTAGGGTATAGCCCAGCTTTCTAATTATTCACAGTAATGACTTGGATGGTAGTATAGAAAGGAACATTTCCAAGATTCTAGTAACTGGGAAGCACAGAGGTAATAAATACCAAAGTGATCCAATAGCCATTTTGTTAACAGTTAATTTGAGAACTGGAGAAGTTGCATAGGAAAGTGTTTGCAGGTATCATAAGGCAGGATTGAGACATCCAGTGGCACAAAAATTGAATGACCTTCCCTTGTAAATGGTCATTCTAGAAGAGGCTTAAGCAACAGCCGTTGAGCAGCTCCTTGTGCTTTATTGATTGATGTCAATCTGTCCAGTTCCAGAGCGTTAACTTCACTTTAAAAAGTGCCCTTTTCTGTCATTCTTTTCCTGTAACCCCTTAAGCATGCCTCATTGCCTTCACCAAAAAAAATTATGTGGTCAGATATTGATTTGTGACTTGCTGGTTGACATCTGAATAATAAGAAAATGAACTGACTTAAAGACATATCTGGATAAATAAGGAAGGAAAAACACAGAAAAACCCACATCTAAATTTCTGCTAGATTGGACTGACACAATCTAGTGATTAAGGAGAGCAGTATGATTATTCTCTGACACGAAGCTATGGAGAACTGTCCTAAAAGGACAAGATAGTTCCCAAATTCTCCAGAACAGGAGAGAAAGTCCTGTTCCGTAAGACGCTGTCAAATAAACCCTTGGTTCTGAAAAAAAATGACATCATCTTTGTTATTTTTTCCTACTTATGAAAGAATTCGTATGTAGATGATTTCACTGGCCTTTCAGAACCTGTAAGGTACACTCAGGCAAGTAAAAAAGAAGGAAAAAATATGCAACAGTGCTTCATTTGTTCAACATTCACTAGGGAACCACCACTACTCAAAACATACCACCATGAAGAACAAAAACTACCTTGTCTGAGATCAAGAGAACAGCATTCTGTGCCCAAGTACAGAAATTTCTCCCAGATCTCCTTACCCAATAAACTGAGCACTACAAACACCCACTTCAAGTCCCTCTCTCTGCTTTCTTTCTGCACCTCTTTTCCGAGGGACGCAGCAAAGACTGACTCTGCATGTTTGTTGAAGTTTGTGGACTAAGCAGTAAGTAAATCAGAGCATTTTTAATTTTTCTCTCCAATCCTACTCAGAACTGGTAGGCTAGCTTTAACCTTTCACTAATATGAAGCATTTCAGTTATTACCACTCAAAGCCTTCAGAAGTTTAAACTTGGCAGTTCAAAAGAGTGCCAAGATTTTAAGCTACAGTGTATCGTATTCTGCCAGGGAAAGAGCTGGAGAGGAGAAAGATGTAGAAGGGGCAAGAAAAAAGAATGTGCAACACTAGGAGTGATAAGAGAGCAGAAATAAAGATAGAAGGGCAGAAAATATGACAGTGTTTTTTCTTCTATATCTCCTTCATGAACCCTGCCATCCTTATCTTACTTTCTACATTTTTACATGCTTTCTTTTTTCCTCTGGCTGCCTCTTTATTTCTAGACACGATCACAGTATTCTTCAGTTTAGAAGAGTAGGCTCTTACCCTCTTAAACTGTGTGCCTGGGGACACCTTCCAGGAGTCTGTGTCCCATAGACTTGAATGGAGGCAGGCTTGTGCTTTTTAGTCTTCAACGGAAGTGCCTCCTGCTCTCCCTGCTGCAGATAAGCTGCTCTTCTGATTCAGCAAGGCATATTCATGGGAACTTATTAGTACATAGCTCTTCTGCTGCAGCAGGCAGTAGTAAAAGAGACCTGTTACCACAGGTAAAGATTCCTGGCTCCAAAGGTTTTAAGTGCCAAGGAGCAGTGGCGGTGGGCTGCTCCTTCCAGGAGATGAGCCAGGAGCTGAGGGAGAGGAAAGCAGGCAAGAGAGAGACCGGCCAAGAGCGAGCACTGTCTCACAGTACTCAGGAAAGATTCCATGACAGCAGCCAGCACCAGCCAAGTGAATCGTAGAATCACAGAATCATAGAATCATAGAACCACAAGGTTGGAAATGACCTGCAAGATCATCTAGTCCATCCGTCCTCCCATCACCATTGCTACTACAAGCACTAAACCATATCTCATAGCTCCTCATCCAGACACTTCTTAAACACTGCCAGGGACGGCGACTCCACCACCTCCCTGTGCAGCCATTCCAGTGCCTGACCACTCTCTGAGAGAA
>JAOWBP010001760.1:1297692-1313771 GCA_028571105.1 Tragopan temminckii | reverse complement strand
TCAAGGCTAAGCGTGCCTCTTCTAGGAGTTCAGAAACTTCCCAAATCCTCTTCATACCCCCTAAAAGATCTGAAACATCCTCCAGAGCCTTGGCAAATGCACATTAATAAAACCAAATGTGAACACAGATTTCCATTCATCTTGTACATGGTCAAGCCCATAGCCAATCTACTATAAAAGTCCCTGGGAAAAATGCACAAGCGTGATGCTGAGCAGTGCACAACCCTGGACCCACAGGTCCTCCCAGAGAAGCCCTGAGTGTGCAGTGCTGGCAGCCAGACCAGACCCACTATGCCAAGCATGGTCTCAGAGAGCAACAAGGGTCCTTCCACCGAGGGGCAGCCAGCCTCAGAAATCCCACTCACACTACGTTGACTATTTCAACAGCACAGGAGCTAACTGAACTTGAATTTTCTGGCTTTTGAGAGATTATAGGCATTATTTACTTTCTTTTTTTCTACCTCC
Organism: Tragopan temminckii; assembly: GCA_028571105.1. Lineage (NCBI taxonomy): Eukaryota > Metazoa > Chordata > Aves > Galliformes > Phasianidae > Tragopan > Tragopan temminckii. Next base: position 1,313,306 of record JAOWBP010001760.1, on the reverse strand, counting down.
CGCATTTTTAATTAAATTAAATTCCCCATGCATGGTTAGCTATAAAGTGCGTATTACTTACCTGCATCTTCAGATCTTTTACAGTCCCGTGGGCAAATCCATAATTAGTTGGTTTTGTAAAATGCATATTATTTACTTGACAGGCCAGAATGGCTCTAGAGGAACTGTCCTCATGTCTTGGTTAAGTGCATAATTAGGCAGGTTTTTTAAACCCGTATTACGTTCCCCACATTGAAGCCACCGCACTCCATTTGTTAAATATTCATTCTTTTTCTCTTTTTTTTTCTTTAATGTGTATTATTTACTCAATCAGCCAAGACAGCATGTAATTATGTATTTAGGACGTGTGCAATGCATAATAAAAAACACTCATGAAAATGTATGGAAAAAATTACTGTGCACAATTAAGTTATTTTTAAGCCACCGTGTCCTCACCATTTCCACCATTTCCTCTCAAAGCACAGAGTATGTTCAGAAGAACAACTGTTTCATGAAAAAAGTGTTTGACCAAGCACTGCTTAATGCTATATTTACACATTTACCTAAACATTCAGACTTGCTCCATATATAAATGGAGCATTTGTCCTTTTTTCCAATGATGTAGGTATTTAACAACATTAGAGCAGAACTTTATTTTACACTCCTATTTCTCTCGTCCTCTGGGACAGATTCTCACTGTTGTTCCACTGAAGAAGGCAGTGGCATGTTAACCTGAAAGCCAGAGAGTCTGGATCATTGTGTCCTAGAAATCACTCACTGTTATTTGCAGCAGATAGTTTGAGGTGTGAAGACTCAGAGCCATACAAGTGCCTGAGTGCATGTCACACACTTCATTAGTGACCAGAAGCATGAGGTTGTCATTCACAGGCTGTAATTCTAAAAGACTGCCCAAACGTCATTTCCTCCAACTGAGGCTATTGAATATCTGGACACATAACGTGCATAGCTACATATTATTGCCCAGATTCATACGTGTACTGAAACACCAGTTCTCATTATTTGACTGGGTGTGACACTCGAGTAACTGAAGGGCTACGCCCTTGGATCTAGCAATCAAGCCATTACGAAGCTGAAGTTATTGCACACCAGCAGCATGAATCCTGGAGAAGATCTGAAACTATTTACAGAGATTTAACATTAAGTAACCACAGCCACGTTTGACCTCCCTGAGCTCATTTCATACTTAGTGCTGCTAAACTGAATGAGAACGATGCAACATTTACCAACTTGCAGTATGACAGCCTTGATATGCAGAAAGGGTGATTCACATCAGCTTTTTCAGTAGAAAGGGCATCCTCCTAAGTGTCTTGTACTCATTTACTGTGGGCAGTTAATGAACTGATCACCCCTCCCTCTCATTTGCACTCACCTCCCAGACTCTCCCAACTGCACTATCACACCCGTTGGAAGAAAGGCACAGGGCCATGTCTGTAGTTTCTCACATCCAGGTGTAGAGATAAATGCTGTAATGCTGTGCCACGGGAGGTGGGCCAAATCACAGCCCGACACAAAAAGTACCACTGTCATCATGCAATCAAAACAACAGTATGTCCCCAGACAGGCAGGAAAGCACCAGCTCCCCTCAAAGCCACACTCATCTGAGTTGCCTCCTTACCCCAAGGCCAAACCAGATGCCAGAAGAATGATATACTGCCTAAAGAACGTGCCTTAAATAGAATGTGACTCCTTGCTGGAATCTGCTCAGGTTGCAGGCACACAATCAAGTGCAATCAAGGCACAGCAGCTAAACAAGTTAGCACCTGTCAGCTGGCCTCTAAGCCTACTTCTGGTAGTGCCTTTATGTTCCACCCAAAGCTTATTATGGAGACCGCCATGCAGAGAAAGATGCTGCCTTCAACCCTAGTTTGTTTGGGTTTTCACCACCGATCTGCTGCAAGTCATCACCTCCACGTTTCAGCTGGCAAATCCAAAGCTGAGTACTCTCATTTGCTTAACAGCAGAAAAATCCAATGGCCTGGTTAAAACGGAGCTCCGAAGTAACTTGGCTGCACGAGCCCTGAAGCACAGGCCTCACTGCACACATTATTTCCCACAGGCTGGGGTGATAACCTGTAGGACACCAGGGGTGACTAAGAGTTGGGAGGAAATTCAGTCTCTTTCACAACACTCCTCTGGCATCACTCCAGCCCAGCCCTGCTGCAAAGGAAAGCATGCTACCTTAAATCTCGAATTCAGGCAGTATTCTAAATAAAAAAAAAAAAAACAAAAAACAAAAAACAAACAAAAAAACCCAACCAAACACACAAGGCAAAACCAGACAGGTTTCTTAAACAAAGGCTGTGATTAATTTTAAACTGTGTTGTCCAATCATATTGATCATTATAGCCACTTACATTTACTGTAAATCTACTAGAGTTTTCCTGTTTCATTTCTTCAATACAAAAACAAGAACTCTCTCCCACAGTAGGCTAGATATTTCCTGAAATAACACATGAGTGGTGGCTATTTTACTCAGCAGGTTCCTTTATCACCATGGAGCAGGAAAGTTGACAGCCTTTGTGTCTGAATTGTAATTAGCTTGTGGGAGAGTACAGTCATAATGAAAGTAAAATTCACATTATTGCAGGCATGTGATTGTTTGCTCTTTCAAATGGGAGAACAAAAAAGTGAATTCCAAGGGCATGGTTTTAGGGGGCTTGTCCAATTGGTATCCTCAGAGTTACCATCTGTCTGTTGAGGGGAAGGGAGGCAACTGGAGGGTTACATCAGGTTTCTGTGTGAAAGCTTTTAAGACCTCAGAAGCAGTGAATGATGAAAAATGACCAACATGGGATGTGAGTTCCATTTCAGTTCCTGGCAGGGCTCACCGTGATTAACTAAGGGAAAAGTCTCCTTCAGAAGCAAATATTACAAGCAGAAGCTTACAGTCCCTTCTGAAGCGCAACAAGTAGCTGTCCCTCTTAACTGAAAAACAGAGCAACAACAAAAGGTTTAGTTCTCTATAGTAAATTCTGAGCAAGTACGTTTGCAAAGCAAGCTTCAAGCACACTGAAATGCATCACACTTTTCCTCTATTCATTTCTGAAAGGCTGAAACACAAGAAAACAAATTATGTAGGACACAATTAGACCACGGTCACCTGTTTCAATGGGCAAATGAGAAAAAAAGAAGTGCAGATTGTTCCAGGGAGCTGCAGTTTGCTCTGTAAACAGTCGTAGCCTCATGTGACAGGGACAACTCTTAGCAATCCACACTGGGACTTGCTATACGTTAACTACAATCAAGTCCTGTCTCCCAGATCCTTGGAATCGCTCTTCTTCTACAGGCTTTTGAATTTGTTGGCCTGCCCCTTGCAGAACTCCCAGGAAACAAATAACCTCTTCTTACATCAAATGTTTTGTAACGAAGCTCTGCACCTATTGATTTCCAGGAAAAGGAGGGGAAGTAAGAAACTCTCCTTCCATTATCCAACTGCTTAACAGGGATGACTTAATATGCTGTAACAACAGCAGTTTTTGGAACATTTTAGACACACAAAAAATCATAAGGTGGCAGGGGACGCTGAGAGATAAACGATATATCTCTTCCAGAGCAAATTCCATCCGTTTCACCAGATGTCTATCTACCCAGATCCAAGCAGGACACAGTAAAAGAGACTTCAGCAACCTGCTGCATCAATATCACAACCTTCCTGAGCAGGGAAGTCTTCTTTAAAATCCAACTCGAATCTTGAAAGCTCAATCCCATTTCTTTGTCCACCACAGAAAGGGAGATCAGACATACAAATGTGAAGGCACCAGTCATACTCCCTTCCAGGCATCAGGGCTCAGGCTTCGCAAGATATTTCTTTTAATTTTGCTCTGTGAGCCACATAGCCAAGAAAAAGCAATCAAGAAGACTGAAAGGGAGTTAAATTTCCTGTTGTTTTGATTTAGAGAAAAAGTTAGAATTATTTCAAATTTGGTCAAAAAGTCTGACTGCTTTTCTATTTTTGGCAGATGCTCATCATGACAACTCCGTGCTCCCCATCTCCTTGCCACCCACAGGAACTATGCCCACATATGCTATATGCCTAGAAAGTCATCAACAATGAGAAGACCCCAGCTCTCCTTGGAAATGCCATCAGTGCTCTGGACAGAATCCTTTCAAAGCTATTTTTTGGCAGTCTGCAGACTCAGGCAGCTGCTTTTGTGGTCATTCCATGTGGCTCATAGACAAAGAGCCTGCTGCTATTTGAAAACTTTTCTTTGTGATCACAAAGACAGTAAATAAGTACTGACACAGTACTTATGAACTGGGTTTTGAGGACTTTCATGAGCTGCCCTACACAGAAGCCAGCAGAGATCCTGCAAGACACCATACACCAGACAACAGAAGAGATAGTCCAGAAGACATTCTGGTATTAATAGCTCCAATGAAAGGCATGTGACTGCTAAACAGTGAAATCAGTGCTCTGAGAACAGTGAATTAGCATCAAGCCGTAATCTTCTGTTGCAAACTGTGATCACTCACCATTAAAACATCACAAGACCACCCCCTGTTTCTCTGAACGGTGTCTGCTTCTCAGATGAAATGTTCCTCTTGTGATCCACGAGCACTGCTTATACCTCTGGATGCACTCATAGCCCGTGTTGAATGTACAGTCCACAGTTACTGTTAACTGGTGACCAAAAGGCACTACAGTAAGCACAGAAATCAAATGCAGTGGGCAACATATTGGAGTTGGATATTTTTTGTTGTCACCCATCCAATTAATTTCGAACTATTTCTGAATGAGTGGACTTACGAACTGGTATTACTATATCCTTTGAAGTAAAAGTAGGTCTCAATCTGCCTATTTTATTTTTATTTTTTCCTTTTCCTTAAATCAGCAAATCCGTTACATAGCCTCTTGCTGATTTTAAGAGGCATATGGTTCTTAATCCAGTGGTGTATGAATTATGGCAGTAAATGGCTTTGAAAGTGCTTCGAAAGCAAAAATATGGAAATTTTCCCCTCAAGAGACTAGGATGAGCAGTCATTATTTTTGCGATTGCAGAGAACACTGCCCAAGTGTTCCAAGACTGTGTGTGTATAATTGTTTGCCTCTTCCTCTCTTTGAAGTATTTTTTTAAAAACTGTAAAACCGCAGACACACTCAAGGACAGCTTCCACAGCCTGGTCAAGAACACTAGCACATCTACATATTCACCAAGTCATAAATCTTCTATACTTTGGCTGTGCATACATGACACATGACCCTCATTTCTCCCTTGTGGTTGCACTCTGAGAGACAATAGAGGTCCAGTAAAGCACACAGCTTCCCTCTTAGGTAATATTTCATAATACCTCTTTACAACTACCAAGGCATCAAGGTAACTCAGCTGCAGCCTGGGTGGGGAGTTTAACCATAATTGTCTTAAACTGTCTAATTTGGATAAAATGAGCAAGAAAATTCCCTCAGCTATTTGTTAGTATAATAATGTCATCTATATGTTTCTTGCCTCGTGGTATTCTGTTTTGTAAAGGGGAATGAACTATACTCTGAGTCCTTTGGATATTTGGTTCGATCTGTCTGTCAGACATTAATTAGTTTCATAGCAATCTCTCACTGCTGTCTTGTGGAAAGACAGTAAGACTGAAAAATAAGCCAGGATGACAAAGGGAGAGCTTGACTTGCTTCTGACCAAAGAAATCTGTCATTAAGAAAAGGTTCAGAACTCAGATCTGAAGCTCCTTTGCCTGCCTTGGGGGAGTACAGATGATTGGATTAAAACATTAACACGTTATTATACACGAAATTGTCTTTTCAAAGAATGGTCTGTTTGCTCATTTATTTCTGTGTACATAAACAACCGAAGAGAGGGAGATTTTCAGAGCAGAGCACTGGAACTCAACCATGCGACTCTCACTAATGACAGTGGCTGTTAGGCAGCCAAAACACCCAACGAGGTTTCCAAATTAACCTTAAAATAACATTACAGAGGCCTCAGTAACAGCTCCGCAGTTAAATCCATATTAAAATTTGCACTTGGAGCATCGCTAATGTCCCAGGATTTCCTACTCAAATTACTCTGCATCATCTCCCTGTTTTACATACCAAGGTCTAATTCTCTGCCGCATAACAGCATTTTTTAACACTGGTGCAAATCATGTTTGGAGCACCAGCAGAAAAGGACTACAACAGAGCAGAGTCGTATCCCAGCTCTCCTGGAGACAAGGGAATTTGTTTACCCATATTTAAACAGAAATTCCGTCTTGTCCTACTCAAAAATCCAGACCTCAGACTTGAGGCATTGTTTAGGCTAATAGCCATAAAGAATCATGAGCCTTAAAACATACATAGAAATATCTGTAGATATTTTAAAGATAAGCTTAATTTTTTTTTATTTAATGTAAAATAATCTATCACTCTTTCATCATCAGCTTTCTCCAGCTCCAACAGACCACTTTTAGATCAAGTCAGAGCCAGCAGCACCCAGCAGCCTTCTCCTCCCCGCTGACCTTTGAATTTCAGCAAGGGAGTGAAAAGGAGTTCCCCACCAACCTTCTGCCTGCAGCAGTGTCTGTCCTGCTGTCACCCACCACCCAATCACACCCCTTTCTCTGGGGCATCAGTCCAACTTGCCTCAAAAGCCCAGTGCCCCAGGCCCATGGAAAATCCAGTTTCCACTTGTGGAAACTAATGGTGATGCACCACTTATTCTATTCTGTGGTGATCCTTCCCTTTTTTTTTTTTTTTTTTCCTCATTTCTCAAAGTTTCCCCCACCTCTGAAAATAAAGCCAGTTTTATTTAGATTGCTGAATACAGATGCCAGAGTTTTAAAATGCTGATTGATAGGTTGTGGTTTTATGTGAAAAATACATATCAGGGCTAGACTGCAACTCTGGTTTGCAGAAGTAGGCATGCCAATAAATTCTTGGTTTATATATATGTTTTTAAAAAGACAGAAAAAAAGGAAAAGGACTAAACTAATCAAGTCTTCTCTGAGGCATTTCATCCCCAGGGTGTTTTAAAGAGCCAGAGGTAGCAAGACCAGAGTTTTCTCAATCCACCATATAAAAATGTGAAATGGTCTGGCAGTACTCAGCCTGAAATACTGAAGTGCATACCTCCAAGGAGGGATGCAGCAGTGAACAGGTCTATTATCCTGTTCCCCCTCCATAAACAAAACCCAAAACGTGCAGGTCAGCCTATGTGTTGCTGCATGCGATGCCCAGCAAGACACCGCTCTGTTGCTTTCCCACCTGACAAAGCGACTGAGGAATTCACACAGGTTTTTGGGTAATTAACCAAATTTCAACCCTTTTTAAAGTTTGCATGTTCCTGGTCCCTGCTAATAGGAAGATAGAAAGGAAAGCAATACCAAAACAAATTTTCTATCTACTATCTATCTCAGCATCTGCTGATAAAACCACAATAGGCAAACCAACACGCATACCAGAAAATCAGCAGATAAATTAGCTTGTTGCACCAGCCAATTATTATTAAAATAGACACAATTAACAGTGTGCTGGTACGGCTTATTCTAAGCCCCCAGGGTGAAACACACTGTCCTGGCAGAAGTGCAAATCTTGATGTTGAAATAGCCAAGCTTGAAACATCAGTGAGAAGACATGGGCTTTTGTGCTCTCTGATCCAGGGCAGAAAGGATGCGTTACACTTACGGGATCCATCTCTAACCAGCTGAAACATGGACAAAAGCAATGAGAATTCTGAAGATATGTGGTATATTTGGAAGACCCCCCTCATGTCCTGCTAAAGATCCAACATATATCTACAGGAGTTTTGAAATGCTCATTAAAGGCTGTTCCCTATCCTACAAATCCCTTGTATAAGCATCCCTCAGTCTCCAACACAATACTGCAGTGAATCCCATAAGCCTTTCTATTTAACCTTAACTGCAGAACGGTGGTAGAATCATTAGAAGCGAAACCACTAAAATGTGAAGAACACGCCAGATTCCTTACTCACTTTTTTTAGTGCCTCATTCAGGTTGCAAGGATTTCAATCTTAGTTCTTCTGACCGATGAGACATTTTAAAGACACCTTGCTGTAATTCAGCCACAGCAACAAATTTGGGTGCCTCTCCAAGGAAGGAAGGAACCAGGGAAGAGTTTCCTTGTCAGAGAAAGGATGCTAGCCCTTCCTTCAAACTATTTCAAATGCTTTTCCACACTGAACACAGTTAGGTTAGCTTGCTAGGCAGCCAGACACATTTGATATTTATTTATTTATCTATCTATTTATTTATTTATTTATTTTTAAGAATTCCTTTCTTTTCTTTTTTTTTTTTTTTTTTTATTCTACTTAAATATGCCATGGAATAAAATTCCTTTACTTGATTTATTTCTGCTGCCTCTGCCTCAAATGAAATTTAAATCTCATGAATCTGAAAAAAAAAAAAAAAAAAATTACAAGCAGCTGCAGCACAGCTACAGTTTTCTCAGAGGGAAAGAGCTTAAAAAGAGGTTCCTAAATCCATAAATGTTGTGGCATGAGGCCAGCACTCACTGCAGAGCTTCTCCAGAGCTCAGACACTTCAGACCACGTTTCAAAGAGTCACCTTCTTATACTGCTAGCTGTACTGTGAGGTATGATTACCAGAACTATAAGGAAGGCAAATTTGGTTGGTAATCCCAACTCTCCAGCAGAGAATTTCGTGCTCTGTGTTAAGAAGCATTTGATTTCATCCAAACCAGATCACACATTTTCTTAATAATTATATGTGTCCAAACCTTTCGTTTCTCAGAATATTCACCTCTGAGCCTGAGCATGTGAGCACAAAACCAGACATCGGTTTATCCATCAATACATTGCCTACAATCCTGTCTATGCATTTGTGAAATGCCCATCATCCTGATGCACTGGTGCCAGTCTGAACTCTCACCCTCTGTTAGTGCTGTTGCTGACAAGGAAGACGGAGCTGTACTGTGTTTCTTTCTGCAAACGTGAAGGCATGGCTTCTCCTCTCTGTCCCTGGCAGCTCCTCAGGTGGAAGCTGGTGGCTCCATTTTAAGAGGAGCAGCAAGTGCAATTCCGTGTTCAGGTCAGAATTCCCTTCTGCAGCAAAACATGAACTCCACGCCTGGACAAAAATCTCCCTGCTCACAGATTGGCAGATGCTGCACGTGGGGAGCTCACTATCAAGGTCTTTGGGAGACTGTTAAGTGTGAGAGAAACAACATCTATAAACAAAACCTACGATGGTCTTAATCCTACACAAATCCTAAACAGTAGCATTACTTCCTCACAAAAAAGTCTATTCTCGTGTTCAGACAGCACCTAGAAGAGAGATAAAACAGCAGTTCCTGGAGTACCCAGCACCATTTTAATGGCTGAATGCGGAATTATAAAAGAGGCTTTGCTTCCAGGTGCAGACAGATGTCTGATGCGAAGTTACTGGCTACCTCTTATCAAAACCAACAGGCATTTTTGGTAAGGCTTTTCGTAGCAGATGGCAAAAGCTGAGTCCTGCTGACTGGAGCAGGATCTGAGCACTCAGCACACAGCAGAATCAGGCCCAGAGCATGGAGCTGAGCGCTGTGCTTCACATTGTTAAGGAATGGTATCAGTGTGAAAAGGATGCGAAAGAGATGTTCAGGCACTAAGCATCGGATTCAGAAAAAAAAAAGACCAACAAACCTTTACGGAACACTGCGATGTTTTCTTTTGTATACTGTATCAATGACGGTGGAGTATGCTTGCTGAAAAACCAGCCCTTGGTAATTGTCAGGGAACTTCATTCTGAGTGCAGGCTCTACTGGAAATTAATTGCTTCACTGCAATCTGAACCACATCATAAATGTCATGTAGAAGTTGCAGGGAGTGAGGAGGCAATGACAGCTCTATCCGCACTGTTTCATTTAAAGGTGGGTAAAACACACTGCGACAGAAGTGCTCTTCATCAATAATTTAGTCCGCAGTGTAAAGCCAAGCCTTGCCAAAGATGCCAGGGGAGCAGCTACCTCCCTGGTTTTAATGACACCAGCAGGGAGGGGTTGAGGGGCCAGCTCAAATCAACATTCATTGCACATCTGGGCATGTCGGCAGATGAAGATATCTAGGACTGAGCTGACAGGACAAAGGGTTGAAAAAAGAAGCGTAACCTAGAAAACCTTTACTTTGAATTCTTTGTATAAATTCAAGGGGGATGACAGTTCCTAAGGTCATCTTACATAATAAAACTACAGCTATCTACATAGAGAATTTTAACTCTTTCCAACACGTAATCAAAGAAACCACAAGTTAAGTTTATATTATTCACTTTATGAATGTAAAATGCAGAATCTTTAATTCTCTGAGAAGAACTATTTTAATGAGCAGGATGTTAACATTTATATGCCTGACTTCATCGTAATAACCCTAATTATAGTACCATAGAAGCCCCACTGTAGTGGAGGGTCACTGGAGTTCCTATTATAACCCTGATCTCGGGGGAGTTGCGTATCCTCGCCATTGCGCATTGCATCGGCTGAAACTTGCCACGCAGGTCAGCACTGTTTTCCTCCTCCTTACAATTCCTGGTTTATAGCAGCTCAGTTTTGTCCTTACACCGCTTCTGCTTGCCAAAAATAAGTGCTTTCATTGCTTTTATGGCAGTCTCTGCACAAAAGCCCGTCTACTCTCTCTGAAGAGATAGCGCTCAGGTGCAATGGGACCAACACATCATCGTACTGAGGGCTGTGCTCTCACCACGAGAGGCCACAAAACCTTGGAGTCACCACCCAGCTGAGGCTGCTCCAGTCTGCAGCATCGCTGCGGTTCTGGCAGAGCTGTTGTGCAGCAAGCTCACTTTCTAGGTTAAACGTCAGAAGCTCCTGTTATGGACGGGTGGGTGATGACTCACGCAATCCGTGCATGGTGGGACGCAGTGCCAAAGCAGCAGAAGACAAATGGGGGCAGACGGCCCCAGTCAGTGCAATGTATTACTTACAGGTTATAGGACATCAAAGTGTTCAGCCATCATTTAAATCCGTAACGCTAATTCCTTTTGTCCAGATAAGAGTAGCATCAAAAACCAACTGCCTTCACCTCCAACGTGGCTGGAGAATTTTTTCTGTCAAATGTTGCCTCTGCCATAGCAATAATCCCCACCTCTGGCAAGTTCAGAATAAATTATTTAGCCCTACAGTACCTGGAGCTATGACTGAGTGCTATTGAAAGGATATAATTGGTTTTGCCTTGTCCAGTAAAGCTACATAATTCATTTGCTCCTTATTTTCTGTTCACAGACATTTTCTGATGAAGTATTAGCTGCTTTCCCTGATCTTCAAAAGCCCTGAGCAGCGTGGATCCCACCGGAGCTGTGCTCACAGCAGAAGCCTCATCCACACTGGCTGCACTGGAGGCTTGTTGCAGCAGGGGCCACCTGGGAAGGTGACAAGCAGAGGAGCTGGGAGAATGCAGGGGGAGGTATCTCACTTAATTGCACCTGACATTCCTCTTTCATTTCCCAGCGTGTAATGCAGTTCTTAATAATAATGTTAAAATGCTAACACCACCAACCAGAAGGGCCCTCCAAAAGTTCTGATGAAGGACTGTAACATTCACATTCTGGGAAAACTAAATGGTTCACAGAGGCAGAATGCTGCCAGCCCAAGTGACGATTTTCAAGAGGGGCCTTTTACAAGAGTAGGTCATAAAAATTACGTTTGTTGACTGTGAGTAGAAATAACAACTGAACATTTCCTATCTCCACCTCTTGCAAAGGAAGACACTTGTGTTTATTCTACTTTGCAGTGGCCTTCTCTGGAGGTCTGTCTTTCCATTAGGGAAGACACATAAGAAATAGCATCCCAAGACAAAAGTCTCCAAGACCATTGCTATATTTGGCACCCCACACTGAGTCTCTGTGACACTGGCTCACTGCAGGCTGCCAAAGCAAACTCCTTATAGTCACAGCAAGCACTGTACTAGGAGTCACTGAGGGGAATTCCTATGTGCTTGTTACCTGTTCCTGGACTGTGTGTGAATAGGTGATGCTGCACTGTCAGTGGTTCTTCTCAGCATTACTGTTTACCCCAGGGGCTTAAAGGCAAAGGTGATAATTCTCTGAAAATCAACTTAGGAGTTTGGCCAGCTCTCTCAAAGCTTCCAAATTACACTGTTCATTGTAAATGCAAGATTTAATAGGAAGGTCATCTAAAAGCCTATTCCAGCGTTGTTTCTTTGCTTGGTACCTCACTTTTGGGAAGAACCCTGAATTTTAAAGTGATAAAAAACTGAAGCTGTGCTTCTTTCCCTGCTGAACTGCAGAAAAGCAGAAGCCCTAATTATAATAAACTCAGATAATAATAGAAGCCTGCACTCCTAATGTACAGGCAGAGAGATTAAAATCAGTGTACGCATGTGTGCTAGAAAAGGATAAGCATAAAGCCATATGTGACAGACTGGTCTTCCAAAGTGCCAGGCTAAGCAGGGCGATTTCACAAACAGAACAGAACAACATTCTTTAAAGAAAGCAGAATAACCATCCACACCCACAAACACCAGCTCTCAGTGTGTCTTCAAGGCCCAGTTCTCTTCCACCAAGCCCTACCACAACCACTTAGCCCTTTTGCAAAGCAAGGCTGGGATGCAAGGACGGAAGGGCAGTGAGCTGCCCAGGCAGGAACGTGTAGCTCCTCTGTAGGCAAAGCAGTAGAAGTTCAGGACCTCTTAACTGCAGCAGTCAAGTGCATTAACTTGTTTAATTTTGAACGGCTATTGCCAGGCTCCCAGCTGGTGCATCCTGGCGCAGCTCCACGGATCTCAACAGAGCTACTACAACTGACACCAGCTGGGGATCTGGCCCAGTTTCTCAATTTGTCATAAAGATAGCAATTCTTTGGGCACTCCTCTGTCCTATGCAGATTGTCACAAAACATCACAGGTTTCAAAAGTTACAGCGGTGACAATTCACAGTGGGCATGCTTCTGCATCTTCACTTTCCTTCTTACATTCACCGTGGGATTCCTCTAGAAGTATCCTCAACATTTACCCTGAGTGCTGAGTCCCATAATGAGACACCCGCTCTCAGGGGCAACAAAATAATGAGGCTAAGGTAGAAATTCTGACTTTAGAAAAAAGATATATTTTGTGTGTGCGTGAAGCACTGGAGAGATTAACTGCAAAAGCTAACAAGAATTCTAGAGGATAAGACATCAGAAAGGGCTGGAGAGTTGGGAATACCAACACAAGCCCCTCAGCATTGCTTCTTTCTCATCAGTCTGTGGAATGGGCCCAGGGAGCACTCAGCTCCTGGGGGTCCTGCGAACACTGAGCAGGACTCATCTTTTCATGAACAGAATTTTAAAGGGTCAAAGAATAGTCAGCACCTAACAAAGGAGACCATCCAGGTAAAAGTGATAAAGTGCGACTTTGCTAAGTGGTCAAAGAATTATTTCATCCAGCATGAAAATCAGCAACTATGTGTATCTATGAAAAAATCATCCTGAAATAAGTGAAATATTTAACTGTGGTACTAAGAAAAAATAATCAAAATACGAATCTCCCACCCAAACAACTGCCTGTCATGCAGCCCAATAGGCTTAATCTGCCACGAAGCCAAATACTTCCCAGAGGAGGTGATCATTAGTTTGAACACTAATTTCCCTTCCCCTCTTCTTGTGTATCCATTAAGTGGAATAACAAGAAATGTTCACGGCCATAAGGTGTGTTTGATGGTGAGGAGTGAAAGAGAATGTGCAATTAAAAGATGTAAATGATAAACCACATACCTTCTCAGCTGGCTTGACCAATATGTGGGGCTTCTGGGACATGCACATTTCTCCTTCCATGTTGGGGTCACTGAACTGCAGAGACACGAGGATGGAGAAAGCTGGAGGGGAAGAGAGAATGAATTAATACTCCGTATTTTTCTTGTTCACTTAGATTTGCAAAACATGTTTCTTGAATGAGTTTGAAGCCTAACATATAAAAAGCTGACTATTTATATATTTGATTCTTTAAAAGCAATTAGGAATACAAAGCAGATGGTACAGCATTGTAGATTTCCCTTTTCATATTGCTTAAACACTAGAGATCAATAAGTCTAATATAAACAGATGATTTCCATAGCAGGGTTTATAATTAGCTGGCACTGAATGTGTCCAAACTCTAAAATAATTAGCAGAAGCATGTGGCACACCATTAAAACCTTGTGGCTTGTCTGCATTTACATTTATAATTATTAAAGTTAATTATGATGCTTGTGGTGTGGTTCCAAGCTCCTTTACAACTTAGATTAAATATTTTTTCAGTCCTGCTTTTTCTTTCAGCCCACCAAATGCCAACACTTTCAACAAACTTCATTTCATCAACAAATTTTAAAAATGGGGTTTATTTTTATGGGAGGGACCTGAGCATTTTTCCCAACTAAGAGAGTTTTACTCTTCCAAAGGGACACGACACGGAAATCGAGGAAGAAATAATTTTGAAGGAAGAAAAAACAACCAACATTCCCAATTAGAGGTAATGATTTTGAAGTTTAAGAAAATCATTCAACCTGATGTGTTGTTGTAAATGTAACTGAAAGATAAATAATTTTAGATAAGCAAAACATCTGAACGACATTCAAGACCTTACACCAAAGCAAATCTTACTCTTAAATGCTCTAATCTTGTACTATATCTGGAAAATCACACTGTAAAAGGCAGCAGGATTGGGTATAAACATCACGATGAGCAAGGACTTTTGAAGGTCTGGTTGGAGTTGACATGTTAATTCCCACAACCTGAGCTACAGAAAGCCACAGTCAATTTATCTGGTTATTTTCCTAAACATTCATCATTAAGACACTGTGACACATCCAGAACCCCAAAGAGGTTGCACTGTTTGCATAATGCCTTTTTCAATTACATGCTTCCCAGAACTCTTCTATAATGTCTAGCTAAACTCAGCACTGCCCTCCAAATGCTGCAGGGCCAAGGGTGGATGTCCATAGGACAGAGCCCTTCTGGAAGATGATGCTTCTGGAGGACCAACCCCACGATTCAGGAACACCGTGTTTTCCCCCAGACACTCTCCTGGTAGGCAAGTAAAAATAAATTTAATCCATCCATCTGCCTACTGATGTGCGAATCATCTCCTACCGTAAGATTTTGGGAGCACAGCTGCTGAACACAGCTTAGAAGAGAACAGTGACACTTCTACTGCATATCGATTCTCCCATATGAAACTCTCCATCACAGTCTTTATTCTCCCAATCCACCAAAGGCCTGATACAGTCCAGTTGCCCAGCTGAGTGATTGCATGACAGCTTTTCCCATTGTAAAGTGGTACAAAACATCTTTTCTTGGCATGGTTCAACTCTAAATTTACCTGTGAGAACTTTAATTTTTCCAGGCAATTTTCCCCTGTAAATCGTGAAGCAAAAAGCAGAGCTTCTCTACTTTCTCTCCATGTTTAACTGCCATGGAGGAAGTCACAGATAAGTGGCTTGTACAGCAGATAATGCCACAAGCACCAAATTCCAGCAAGTGGGAACCATTCTGACCATTTCCAGGGAGAGCAAAACCTGACCTTTTGTGTACGGGTTGGTTACATTATATTGACCAGCTGCTAGAGTTTACAGGACGTAGCAGGATACTTAAGAACAGGGTGAGACCCTACACCTTCATAGTATTTAAGGAGTGTTTTTGGTTTGTTTTCCTCACAATAAATTTAAATGAAGTATTTCTTTAAAGTCAG
>JAOWBP010001760.1:1285784-1297592 GCA_028571105.1 Tragopan temminckii | reverse complement strand
CCTTCATAGTATTTAAGGAGTGTTTTTGGTTTGTTTTCCTCACAATAAATTTAAATGAAGTATTTCTTTAAAGTCAGCGAAAATTTAGAATGGTTTTACAGAAACAGAGATTTCTGTCACTTAAGTGCAAATACTCCTGTTTCTGAAATTACAAGGAATACCTGATTTCTAGTATGGAGATGCATCTTTTTTTTTTTTTTTTTTTCCTAAAGTGTTTCTGTTCTTTATATAACATGTCCATCATGAACTTCTTGGCCCTCATTCTTGTTTCCTCTGGCTCAGGCCAGACCTGGAGATGTCTGGAATGTGACAAGGCAGTATTAGCCTGCCAACTATATTCTGTTAGCAAATTTATTTTCTTCTCCTAGACTGATGATAAAAATGTCATGGTGTGATGCTTTAGCAGGCCCAAGAGCTGCCCACCTACAGCTGCAGGGCTTGAAGAGAGCTCGGAGCCAAGAACGCCATAAGGAGAGCAGACAGCAGCTCCACCAACTTTGCTCCTTCTGCATTGCTTATTCTCCTGCTAAATGATGCAATGTGACCCCCTCAGGGATTCCAAGTCTGATCATGTTTTTCTCGCTATTTTTTCTTTCCTTCTTCCTCCTTCTCCTTGACTAAAGCAGCCCAAACTGCTGAATTTTTCATGAAAGAGATAATATCATTGTACATAAGATAATGGCATTCAAATACATCCATCTGCTTGTTAGCTCTGACTACATCGATTGTGTTTCTTCTGAAAGAATATTTACCAAAAAGGGAAAAAAAAAAAAAAAAGGAAAAAAGAAAGAAAAAAAAAAGGTTTCTCTTTTGTGGTATAAAATATGCACATTTTCATAACTGGAATACAGAATCCCTTTGACATACTTTAGATAAGAGAATAAAATGAACTGAGAAATTAAGAAAAGCACCCTTGAGGTCTTGCCAGGACAAAAGTATTTCCTCCTTCAGTATTTCATTAAAAATCTAGACAGGTTTTACAATAAAACACTGTTGATTTTTTTTTTTTCCCTTTCTTTCTTCCAGTAAGCAGTATCTCGTTGCAGAGCTGAAATACTGCATGCCGACGATTGGGCTTTTTACTAGCCCGAAAGTTTTCAAATGTGGCCTAGAGGATTACTCCTAGGGCATTTAGTCCATCTTACTTCCCCATAAAAACTGTCCGGACTCAAATAATTCAGTTTATCATTTTACTCCTTTTTGGCTATTCTGATAACCTAGAAAAAGACCACAAAATGTGTGATATCCAATCACTGAAAATCTGACGAAAAATTATTCTCAGAAGTAGTGCGAGTGAAGAGAGTTACTGAATTTCAGATGTTTTAGACAAAAAGGATAGCACAATAAAAACGTGCCCATCAATTTTACACGCACTGAACTGCTCCCACTCCATTTCCTATAGGTTGTGTACTACAGTCCCTGGTTCTGAAGTTCCATTTCAGCAAACAGTTTATTCTAACTGGCCTTTTTACAGTTATTACAGACATGTCCTAAAATCTGAGCAGTGCTTTGTGCTCCTCCTCCGATCTGTTTAGCAGAGCAGAGTAGATCTTCATCTTCCACTGGTGATGGAGAGAATGATGCCTGAACTGCTCCTCAGGTACAATTTGGTTCCTTTCAAAACTGAATTTACCACAGCCACATATAAAGATAACATGATTTAATCGCAGATGTTCAACGAGGGCAAAATTATTCACAAGTTCTCAGTTGTGAATTATTTTTCGGCTCCATTGACCAACATGTCTCACTTCATACGGTAGTACTCTATATTAATAGCTGATGCTGAGTTTCCCGAATGATGGCATCTGTGTAGCAACCAGGGAGCAATTCTTTCTGGACAAATGCATCTCCTTTTCTCTGACTTCTGATCTGCTTGCTGCCTGCTATAAGTTTACTATGCAGCATGTACTGTGGGAGCACTATGTCCTAAATACAGAGGACGTGTCCAGTCCAGTAAAATAATGCTTTTATAATGATTGCTTCAGTACTGTTTGTGCAATCTCTTTGCAAAATCTTGTTATTTGTGATTCTTATCCTATAACTTGATATGCATAATAGCTTGAAGGTGCTGTTGATGGAATTTTTCCAGCTCTTTGATGTGCCAGCAATGACTTGTCCATGTTTCACAGCCACAGACTAATGTGGAAATTACTACAGCAAAATAAACACTACCTCTGGTATTCTGTGGGATACCACGCAGGTGTCAATTTATGATGCAATCTCACATGCAAAACGTGTATTTTTAATTCAGTATGTGATTTCTTAGATCTCTGATAGCCTCTTAAAAAATAAATGAAATCTGTTACCCACGCTGGTATGTCGATTCTGATGCTGTGCCCTGCATATGCTTTTCCAGCTCTGGACTACCGCATAACCTTTCTTTTCTTCTAACTGACGATAAATCTGCAGACTATAGCTGCCACAGCAAATTTGTTGGTTGTGAACTAGAGGTCTTCTATAGTGTGTGCAACGAAAGCACAACCACCTGCGCAAAGAAGATCACATATAACCTTCTCCTTCAGTGCTGTGGAGGCCTTCAATCTGCTCAGGTTAAAGAGCTTGCCAGATGTTCAAAATTTAATAAATATTCCTGGCATCATGTCTCTAGTGGCATCATCAATCATTACTACAAAGAACAGTCCAAAGAACAGTCTGTGCCAAAATATACCTTTGCTTGACTCCTTTTGCTATTACAAATGGATCCAACAGAGTGCCAGCCACAGCCTCTAGCCAGCACACCATTGTGCAGATGACGGATAATTTCACAAACTTTTCTGGACATCCAGGAGTTTGGAAATAGTGCCAACAGTTTTCACAGAGCTAGTAGTCTAATAGCATCGAAAGCATTGGTAAGGTCAATGAAGACTTGTTACATGGGAGTGATTTCTCCTCTGTGTGCATACATAGATGCACATAGAAAATATATTTATATATTGCTTAAAAAAAAAAAAAAGAAAAACTGAAAAACTATGGAGAAATCAGCTAATGTTGTACCCTAATGCCCTCTCAGATAATATGCATCACCTTAGTACCTGAAGGACTGTGACCATATTCAGTTAGCATTCCTTTTCCTGAAATTGAGTGGCTACAGAAACATTTATTTGTATACCAGACTGCTGAAAGAAATCTTTGAAATTCATAGCCTAAGGGCACATAATTCAGCCATGTGAAGGTGACAATAGGTATCTATTCCTAGTCTAATTACATATCCCAAATTCTGTCAAATTCTTTTGAAAATTCCAGTTTTAGATAATTATTTCTCTATGCTCCTCCCTAAACAAGCAAATGTAAAGGGGCTGAATCAAACTCTATAGAAGTTAGAAGACAACGCACGAGTGAGGCTTTACTGAGTGAGGTACACTTCATTTTTTCAGAGAACATAGAGGACTTGGTTTCCCAGAGTACATGGAGTGACTATTAACACGGACTTGCAAGTATTTGATGTCTTAATTCCCTACACTTTTTCCTCCTCGATTTGATTATCTCTTTCCTGTTGAGACCATTACTGGTCTATTTCAGCTTCTTAAGAAATCTTGCCCCTACTTTTGATGCAAAAATGTAACTGAAAGACAACCAACAACAGGAATTATGTTTAAGAAATACAGTGAGAGAAAGGAAATTGCCTTATTAATGACTTCATTGAAAAGAAAATAAAAGTATCTGCTTAGTGGAAGTAGAGGTGAAAAAAGCACTTCAGCCAGTTCAGAAACTGATATGTCTCTTTGCCTGTTGTCTATTGTCAGCTTCAATCAATAACTGTTTAAATAGGAGCAAAATAAACTGAAAATAGTTCTGTCCAAATGGATTATGGCTTTTCCCTTCTTGTTCATGCCACAGAATTTTGTGGCAATTTGTTTGTGTGCCTGTTCATTCGTTACAAAGTTGAATTCATACATAGGCATCGCTGATTGCAGGGATCTAAGATAAAAACTTATCGCAAATTGCAATTGATCTAAGATAAAAACTTTCCAAAAGCTCTGCTTTCCCAATTGGAAACAGGGTGCTTTGCACAATGCAGCAGGATATTGCTGCCAGAATTTGGAGTTCTTGGGAGCCAGCCAGCTTGCCAACATCTTCTTGGAGTATGGGAGAGTTTGCAGATCAAGAGCTCAATAGTGCTTGGAAGATCTTGGCATGGAAGCTGGGCCCTGGAGACAGCAGGAGCTGATGTACCTCTGTAAGTGCAGGGGCAGCATGTGCAACACGCAGCCTGAAAGGTTTGTCTTTCTCATGACTGTAGTTAGTCTGAAAAGGGGCTCCTTTAGGCTGCCATGTATCCCATGAGACACAACTGCTTGGCAAGTCCTCACACCCTCACAAAGTTGCCACTCACGCAGACCAGGAGCTTACTCCTCATCCTTTTGGCTGTGCTTGCTATTGGAGCCATGGACTACAGGGACAGAAGGACCCAATGGCTGCCTGGACTCACCTCTTCTGCAACCCGTGTCAGTCATTTTGCACGAAAAGCCCTGTATCAAACTGCATGGACTGGGGCTTGGCTACAGCATCACTTCCAGCACCGATTCTAGGATGTGAAGGGGTGGCAAGCGCTTCACATCTCTTGGGTAATCTACTCCACTATTACTTATTCTCAAAAGATCTCTAAGGATCAGCCTGGTCCACATAATGCTACTCATTTCAAGAGAGCAATTTTTAGCCACCTCAAGTTGATGTATCTTGCCTTATTTCCCAACAGAATCTCACATGGCTACCACACAAGACAGACTCTGGGTTTCTGTGTAATAATCTTATCTCTCTAAGTCCACAACTCTGGATGTCACACTGCCTTAAAAAAAACAGAGGCCCACAGAGATGATATTTCTATCTGATAACCTATGTAATGAAACTGTATAATCCACTTTCCTTTCTTTTCTTGTATTTCTTAAACATCATTATTGTTGTGCATTGAACTTGCTATTATGCTTACATCAGAAGTAGGAGCAAGATATCTTAGGAAGCTGAAGTGTTTCCTTTCTTAGTGTTTAGTAAAAATTAGAAGTACATTAAGGAAATGAAAATGAGAGCATCAGATCCTGCAGCATACAACATGCAGGGGGCTGAATTAGCACTGTGAGCGGGACAGACTCATTGCTTAAGACACAAACTCGTCAGAACACAGCTCTGAAGAATGTACTGCATGAAGCAATCTCACGATTATATGGGAATGGATCAGAGCCAGGGCTACAAAACTTGCCCGTCCAACATTAGCAACTGACATCTATTTTACGTAAGTGACCTAATTATAGGGGGTGTTATAAGGTAGGTGACTGAAAACAGGGTGGCTGAGGGCACTGGGATTGTTCAGTAGAAGAGGAGGCTCAAGGAGACCTTATTGCTCTCTATAACTCCCTGAAAGGAGCTTGTAGTGAGCTGGAGGTCAGCCTCTTCTCCCAGGTAACAGCGATAGGATGAGAGGTGTGGCCTCCAGTCGAAGCAGGGGAAGTTCAGGTTGGATACTGGGAGAAATTTATTCTCAGAAAGAGTGGTGAGGCATTGGCACAGGCTGCCCAGGGAGGGTCACTGTTGCTGAAGTGCTCAGCAAATGTGGAGATGTGACACTTGGGGACATGGTTTATTGAGCACGGTGGGGATGGGTTGATGGTTGGACTAGATTCTATGATTCTATACAACCTCTTCAAAAACCAAGCATAAATTCCTTACAATAGTTCTACTGTTGCCTTCATTTTACTCTCCACAATCAGCTCTCAAACACAGAAGCGTTTACACACAGTTACTCCACAGAACAACCTACAACAGCAAATCCCAGAGTGTTGCACTTTCCATGTGCCTATCGGAGAGGAAAGAAGGGAGAGGGAGGAAGAGAGGACAAGAAGGACATGGGTGAATGTAGAAGGGCTTCCTTGAAAAGCTAAGTTCATAAGAACCTAGCACTGCTTTAGGAAAGCTGGCACTCTGCCTCATAGGAGGACTCTGGTGAACTAGCCTGTATAAAATTATGGAGGTTATTATGTTTGTAGCCTCCCTGCTGTGCATTCTTCCACAGAAGTGCTCACACCCGCTGTGCGTGGCCAAATAACATGAATTAAAAATGCTGCACGGCGACAAAGTTCGGTTTCAGTTGAAAATACCTCAGCACTGGCTGGCTATTAACACCTCAGCATCTCCAGCGGACAGATCCCAGCTTCTTGCCAGGCTGCTGCTAACACAGTACGGCCAGAAAAACATGGCTAACTCCAAGGGACACCTGAAACCTGGCCAGAACCACCAGCCTCCCAAGGCTACGAGGAAACAACCCAGGCCTGCAGTAGAGAGGAACAAACCAGGGCTGCAATTCCTCTACAATAGCCCCCCGAAGTATAGCACAAACCCCATCTACCTCACATCTAAAGCACATCCACCAAGCCCACGTTTGCCACGACAGCCATGAGCTCCTGGTCCACTTTGCAGGAGCCACCAACCTTAAGGATAATAAAACTCCACTAGACAACAAGCACAGGAGGTACTGACGCCAGGTTAGGAAAGAACTGTTTTATGGGTAGCTGTATATTAGTTCTAGGACAGGTCTACCAGCAGCTAGTGCCCTAAATTATGTCCGGGAGACACATGAAGTGAGACAAGTGGAACGGACAATAAATGCCAACTGCTGCAGGCAGGTTTATGGGGCCAACAGTGGTTTAATGTTTGGGCACATGGCTCAGACATGCTAATTTTCTCCTCATTCCTCTGCCCAAGATGACCAATTAGCTGCAACTACAGCTCAGATGTAAAATATCAGGTATCAAGTCCTTATGGAGCCCTGCTCGTGATCAGTTCTGCAGGTAAATACGTTCACAAAAAATGCCAAGTAACACTGAATAACGTGTAAATACAAGGAAATTGCAATCTGCTCACAGACATTCTGTCAAGTAAATTAATTGCTCAGTTCTACTTTATTAGGAGACCTTTATGGTCGTGGGCAAGCCTGCCTCGATAAAATCCTTTGATCACTCTTAATACTAGAAGTCCTCTTTTGTGAGGCTAACTTAATACTGTTGTATTCATGCAGCCTAATCTGAGTAGGTGCTAAGTGTTTTGCCAGTAGAACTGCTGCAGAGCATGGAGGCGAGATCATTCTATTTATTCAATTTTATTCCATTCAATAGGGTAGATTTCTTTGTTTACATGATAAATTTCTTAGCTGTCATTTTTTCCTCTCTCAGTTTTATGTATTATACTGTGTTCTGTCATTTTGTTTTTCTATTTCTCTTTATCAAAAATTGAAGTCGTTTCAAAAAAAGCTGATCTTAAATCTTTTCTGCTTCAAAATTAGCTGTTGCCTACGCTATCACACATGCGGGTCAGAGTTTAAAGGCTGATCCTACACCCAGAGAATTCAATACCGAAAGTCCAGCTGAGACCAAACAGGGGAAAAAAAAAAAAAAAAAAGCAGATCCAGGACTGCAATGTCTGCAGTGTGACTTTTCAAATTCATCCACTGACAAAAACTGTAAATGAGCTGGTATGCACACTAAATAAAAGTAAGCCCCAAGACACCCCCCTGTGCCAGCGGCCACCAGAGGGTGGTCAGCCTCCAAGGGGAGTCCTGGGGCTGGTGGAGCCCATGAACGGCCCATGTAAGCAGTGCTATGGTTTTGCCAGGTGACCCATCTTACTGGTCTCAACCCAGTTCACTTCAATATGAATTGGAAAAATGCATTAGAAAAGAAAAAAAGACAACAGAAGGGGCAAAACAGAGAAGGAAACCAAATGTTTCCTTCATCCAGAATGCT
The DNA here is from genome assembly GCA_028571105.1 of Tragopan temminckii. Taxonomy (NCBI): domain Eukaryota; kingdom Metazoa; phylum Chordata; class Aves; order Galliformes; family Phasianidae; genus Tragopan; species Tragopan temminckii. The sequence goes on along the minus strand of JAOWBP010001760.1, from coordinate 1,289,862 downwards.
AACAAAAGCTTGTAATCAGGAAAAATTGGAGGGTCAGCCCTGCAGCTTCGCTCTAATTGTGCTCCTCTTCAGATAAGAATCTCTTATGGGTGTAAATTGCCTCGCACTGCCTGCATGTTTAATGTCCAACGGAGTTCGAGGAAGGGCTCACAGTGTTACTGGAAGAAAAGAACATGCAGAAGTTAATTTCTATCCACAGCATGAACTTACCGTGTGCCTTCCATGAATTAGGAAAGAAGCAGAAACTGGAGAAGTAATTACAAATCAGTGTGAATATTCAAAGCAGAATCAGGATAACTCAAAGCCTCCAAACAGGCAGGTTGCATCTTTGTTTAAAAAAATCCAAATTTGTTCTTTGTTATGCTCAGAAATACGATCAAATGAACCGCAGCTGCCGTAGCCGGGTGGCAAAGAGGGGCAGCCTTCATCTAAACCTTCATACGAGCAATGTGGGCACTTTAAGTACATCTTTCTCAGGAGTCACAGTGACATTCCTTGCTTTTTTAAAATTTTATCTTACCGGATTTGCTATTTTCCCTTCCTTATACCAGCCCTAATCAATGCAGCAGGTCAGGTTGAAAGAATGGACAGCCCTAGAGCCACATACATTTAAACCACTTTGATGCAAATATTGATCCAAAGAGCATAGCCATGTGGAGGTGATGCTTTTTTTAACGGACAAGCTTCCCCCCTCCTTCTCTCCCAGGTTTGCACTTCGTGAGATAAAGCAGAACTGTCTGCCCAAGAGCAGGAATGAATACATGAATTAACAGATTCAAAGATAGACCAGCCTCAACGATAAATTCTGTTAAATCCAGAAAGCAAGATGCCATCTGCATGAAATGAGAGCGCGTTTCGTGGCCTTGCTTTCTTAAGCATTTCCATTTTTTTCATTCACACTTTCTGGTGAAGGTACTTTGGCAGACGACGTGCACAGTGGTGGGAGAGGAGAAATACCAGCAGGAATGGTGCTGCTGACACAAGAACCACCATGGCCCTGTGCTTAATTCCCATGTACACAAGGCTATCAAAGCACTTTATTAGAAAGCCACTGTCCACAGCTTATATTTAGAAATAGACAGCGAGTCCAAGCAGCAATCCAAAGATGAGATCAAGGGAAGGAAGGAATTCTAAGGACCGCTTTGAAATTCAACACTAAAAAGATCTGACATTCTTCTATCTGTAGGCATTTTTAGGCTGGGCTGAAAATATAAGAAAACCTGTTTGTACAGAGAAAGCTTGCCTGGCCCCGTGCCAATTCAGGAAGTCTATCAAAGCTGGGTAGTGTTTGAAAGCAACAGAACACTAGAACCGAAAAAAAAAAAAAAAAAAAAGGAAAGGGGGAGGGAGGGGGGAGCGAGAGAAACTAGAATGAAAAGAGTTTCTTCTACGTTGACTTTTTTTGTTGCTGTTGTTCAGATGGTTGCGTGTCCCTCGCGTGTGCTGTTTGCTGTACCACTCCCTGCTTTCTCTGCTCAAGCCAACAGCCCTCAGCATGCAACTCGAGCCTCCGCAGCCACAGCCAAACAGCGGGCAGCCATCGAGGCTGGGCCAGATGAGCTCCACAGGTCCCTTCCAACCCCTGCAATTCCACGATTCTGTGGTAGCTGTTCACCATGGTGCGAGTCAGGTTGGAAATGGATGTTTGTGTGGGCTGGTCAGAACCATCAGCGCCTGGAGATAGCTCAGATGGGTCAGGGGAAGATTTGGACACATTCATATGGGCACCAGCTCATGGCAGCACAGGGAGTGTTGTATTCCTTTGACCTTGGAAGACCATGAGTATTTCACAGATATCATTTGTTTTTTAAATTCCTTATTTTTTTTCCCACTTTTTTTTTTTTTTTTAAATTTCTGGCCGTAATATATTCAGATACAAATGGTGCTGTCATCCTGAGCTACAAGTTAGAAAGTTATTACTTTTAATATGCCACTACCTTAGGCCTCTACTGTTATGTAAAAGAAAAATAACCTTGTGTGACAGTTTAACATTGATCGATGTGCCTGCCAAATGCAAAGAGATAAATAAGCAGGTGATGAATAAACAGCACTTCAAGTAAAGACATTACGCCGCATGCATAAAACGACGCCAGGCACCTAGGAGCCGTGGGTGGCCGAAGGTTAGCCATTTCATGCCCACTCAGTAAAGCAGACTTAATCGCTTCCAATATTTTCTGTTAAAAAGCACGCTTAATGAGCCAATTTCACAAGCCCGGAGAAACTGATTATTATCTCCGAGTTCCAACTGAGTTGGTTGTTTTCCAAGAGCCGGTATTTTTTTTTTTTTTTTTTTTTTTTTTTTTCCTTGACGGGATGAAAACCTCCGCGGGAAGGCGAGGCGCGGGCGGCGGGCCGGGCGCTAGATGGCAGCGTTGCTCCGCGCTCTCCCCGCCGCCTGCCCCGGCCCGGGGCTGCGGCCGCTGCCGGCCCACGGCTGCTGCGAGCCTCCGCCGCGACTGCTCCTGGGGGAGTCAACCGGAGGCTGAGGGTCGGCCCTGCGCTGCAGCCGCGTCCCTCAGTGCACGGCAGCGCTGCAAAGGCACGGAAAGCTGCGGTAGAACCCCCCAGAGCGGCAGCAGCACGTAGGAGAGAAAGCCCTGCGCGCGATTAACTCATCCATCAAAAAAAAAAAAAAAGAAAAAAAAAGTCAAACGGAACTGTTGTTGGGTTCTAAATCAGAAGCCAGGCTTATTATTTTTTATGAATATTCATGGGAAACTTGCACCATTTCCAAACTAGGCCTTCAATTACTAATCAGCTCACTAAATAACTGGTGCAACTACTGCTACTTGGGAGAATCTGGTTTGTAAATGAAACAGGCCCAAGCGGATAGAACCGTTTTTAAAAGTGGAAGACATTTTTGGAAACCACAGAATCACCGAATCACCAAGATTGGAGACCTTCAAGATCATCCAGCCCAAACATCCTCCCATCACCAGTAGTTCTCACTAATCCATGTCCCTCAACACAACATCCAAACGCTCCTTGAACACCTCCAGGGTCGGTGACTCCACCACCTCCCTGGGCAGCCCATTCCAGCGCCTGACCACTCTTTCAGAACAGTATTTCCTAACGTAACCAGAAGGTAGAAATTCACCACTTAGCTCAGGGGTGCAGCTGTAACCTGTCTCGCTCCCTGTTTGAGATCTCTCTGTACTGTAAGGTTGGCAGCTGCCCCCAGGAAGGGGAGCACGCTGATGCCCCACGTCCCACCCTGCAGACTGTGGGCTGGGCTGTGGGCTGGGAGTAGCTGGGACAGCCCTGGCCATGTGCACAGCTCTCCACACAGTGATGTAGATATGCGTGTTGGGCAGTTCTTTTTGTCTCGTGAATAACCTGTGTTATAGATAGAAGTGGGAAACTCCACAATTACATCGCACGCATGCCCACTTAAATGTGCTTTGATCAGGAAGGCGATGAATATTTAGGAAATGGGAATGCAGTCAGGTACAAGTCACCATGACTTCGTTGAAGTTTTGCAGATCTTTGCTATCGGGAGCTCAAGGCTGAGGCTGAGGATGTTAGGACAGCTTCTTCCACTTCTGCATAGCACAGAACTCAACAACTCAGCAGCTAGTTCACGCACGAGGTTCATTGCGTACAGACATCTGTGTGCCCTCCTCATTGTGTGATAAGGGGAAGAGGAATCACAAGCAGTAGGAATGCTTTAAGACGTTAATAAAAAAATTACATTGAGGCAAGACATGGCTATGCACTTCCCCAATGTAGAGAAGCACGTGCTCTGAGCACCACTGTCCCAAGGGAACAGGGACTTGTCCTCACTTAGCTCCAGGTAGGTGCTGGCTGGAAAGATGAGCACACCTGGGATGAACCAGTGGTACTGAGAACATCCCAGATGCACGTAAAGATTGCAGCCGACAAGAGTTCAAATAAGTCGAGATACTTCTGTCAGAACAACACATGGCACATGGATTCATTTGGGCCTACATCCTAGTCACCTAGGAAGTGCTGAAATCAGCTCGTCCATTGGAGTGAAGTGTCTAAATACCTTTGCAGAGCTGGGCCCTGGTAAACAGGGCCATTCTGCCAAAGAAAACACAGGCAATATTTGTCTGGT
>JAOWBP010001760.1:1271130-1285536 GCA_028571105.1 Tragopan temminckii | reverse complement strand
AGTTGGACTGAATGACCTTAGAGATCTTTTCCAACCTTGGTGATTCTATGATTTAAATTTAGCAGAGCAGCAGGTACTCCCATATCCACACTAAGCCAATTTATGTCTGATTCTCAAACCAGCGGTGTTAAGGAAGTGATCAAAAGGCCAAAACTGTTCTGGGGCCACCATAAGCATCAGGAAAGGATCACTTCCTTGTTTCTGAGCATCCTTCTGCAAAAAGGAAGGTACGCCCACAACGTTCTTTGAATGCAAGAACTTCTGTCATATGTATGAGCTTTCTCTCACGATCTTTGTGCTTCTTGTGCGTGTATCCAACTGGAGTGGCCCCACTGAAATTTCTTTAGAAGGTCTTGCACCAACTTCAGAGGGTGCTGAGTCAACTTCTACACAGTATGAAATACACAGAACATAGACTATGACACTGAAAATCTATTTGATAGCCTGCTGTCCCAAATTTCATTGTGTTTTCAACTGAAAGAAAAAGCAGAAGTAATGTCCAAAACCACCACAGCCTCACCTCGTTCCTGAGGAGCTGAGGACTGTCTGTGCTAAGATGCTCTTACCCACTTCTTCCATAGCTGCTTTCAGCTCTCCTGTCAGAAATGTTCAGAGCTGTGCTTTTTTCCTTTCTCTTTTTGAGCCCAAGTCCTCTCAAATGAGTTAATCAAGTTTTTTTTAATGAGAGTTTGGCTTCTTCCGTATGAATACAAATTGTGGATGAACATTACAGTCCTCAAATATCTCGCTGTAAATAATTTCACAAGAGAAGAGGTGGAGTTTATGAACTAGAGCCTGATTAACTCTCAAATAAATTAGGCAGCAGTGGTGTAGGAATAAAAGTGAAATATGAGATAAATAATGATCAGGAAGACAAGACCAGAGCATAAGTGCAATCTGAACAATGCACAGATGACTCCCACCACGTGGTGCCTGCAAAGACAGGGTGTGAAGGTGACATCTTAGAAAGTCCTTTCCACTGCTGCACATGCCAGCAAGGTGATGGGAGATTACTAGTTGTGATGTCTCCATCAGTGGATGAAGTCAAGCACAAAGTGCTCTTTGTTCCTCTTTCAGCAACCACAGAACTGTGGCAACGGAGCACACTGCTGACACACCTCAGGCCAGGTATTGAAGCACGATGTTGTGCATTGGCTAACACTGATGAGATTCAGGCTGGGGGAATGAGGTGCTTGCAGGAAGCCTGTGGTCATGCGGCTCAGCCCCAGCTGTGTGCTTCTGATCTCTCCAGTGCATTCCCAAAGCAGCTTTGTATGGATCATTGCCCCCATCTTCTTATGCAACTGTCCCCAAAATCATTCCCCAGCTACCCCATGGTATATCTAGGGGTCCAGAAAGGGGAGAAGAGCCTTCTGTGCAAAAGTGAAATTCCAGTAAAGGCAGTTCCTGCTCCAGCTCTGTGCATGCACCGCAGCTCAGATGGGTTTCAGTGAGGAGAAGCGCCAGGATGGCACTGATCCATGGCTGTATAAGAAGTTATGGTTGTCCTGTGCTGAGAGTGGCTGGTCAAATGGGCACCTGATGGTAGGCACGAATCATGAATCTTCCCATTAAAATCTAAGGACTTACTGTATCATCCAATAATGCAAACAGCCCTAACAAGGAGGCTGGCAAATGCACAGCGCATCATTCCCATGTACAACACAGAACGTTTTTGAATTTCCCACCTGAAGAAGTGATTCATGTAAATTGAAAAGAGCACTTCTGCTGTGATGCTGGCCAATTCACTAGGCAGTTAAATAATGCGCTGTCAGTCACATTTGCAGCATGTGCGAGTGGCTTTCATGGCAATTTTCCATGCACATAATAAACCACTGAGCAAACAAGCTCCACTCCCCAAGGAAGTTACAAAACAAGCAGAGACAGAAGCAAAGCAATGGGCTGCTGAGCAAGACTCAGAGGATGTCAAGAAGTGGCTCTTTAGAAAATCTGCCCATTTAGACTGTAATTAACCACATGCTTCACTTCATCATGATACAAAATCCCAGTAAAGTGCGTGAAGATATCAACATGAGATAATTGGAAACACTTTATCAGTGTGTTCCAGGGAAACTGCTGTTTCGTGGGAGCCGAAAGATCTTACAGGGACTACAGATGGTACCATTTTGAAGGGCTCAGGCCAAACTCTGTTCTAGATAGAGCAGATTTGGTATCATCCATCCAAAGAGACCCAGATAGCTTTGTGGCACTACTTTAAAAAAAAAAATCACTTTGTTTTTATTTTAGTCTGGAATAAAAATAATTTTGCAAATCATGAAAGTTGCTGCAAAACAGAATAGTTATTTCTCCTGCCAAGTATGATATCAAAGCCATGCAGCCATGTATCACGGATCACTGAGTAGTTTTCACATCTTTCATAAATCCTTATTACTCTGTTCTATGCACAAAAATTGACTCTGACTCAGGAATGCACTTTAATGTTCTCCTTTGAAGTCAGTGTCCTGGCTGCACTCCGGCAAGGAGGAGTGAGCAGCAGCTTGGTGAGGTGTGGGGCAGGCACTGTGGGATGCTGAGGCAAGACAAACAAGATGGCAAAATGTGTTTGTCAGCCTGGTGATCTGATTTCTCACTTAGAGGACTGGATGGAAATAATGTGTCAGGGATTCACAGATTTAACAGCAGTTACTGCACTTCTTTCTTGCCCAGGACAAAGGTGCCTGCAGTGGTTTCAAAGCATGAGATGTGTTGGCCAGGAATCCTTATCTCAGCTAGTTTCAAAATGTTTGTGCATCAGAGCACATAGTTAATTTTTTTCTTATTTCAGGGCCTTTGCTTCACAACATATATCTTAGCACAAGCTTCTTAAACATCTTAGCATGGGTTTGGATCAGGTGTGACCTGACAGCTGCCACGGTGCATGTAGAAAACAATGCTAAGGTTTTTAGAGCTATATAAAATGAGGCTGGCTGCTTTGATGCACTGCTTTTGTCCAGGTATTTTCATTTATAAAGCTTAGGATGGAATCCCCGAAATGCATCAAATTATTTTTGCTCCAGAAGTTTCTGGAAATATTAAGTGATGCAATTTCTTTCTGAATCCCTGCAGAAGGGTGAGTTCTGCAGCAGAACAGGATGAGACAGCACTACCCTGGGAAGTGAGAGATATACAAATATAGGTAGAGAAATAACTATTTGGATATATGTTACGCACAGAGGAAATGGTGGAGTTTGATGCTCACCATTTCAGCAGCTGAAATTCTTACTCCAAGTTCATATTACAAATACTGCCCATTCTGATGTATAATTCACACCACGTCAGTCCTCTATATGGTCAACGCTACTGGTGGCAAAATCGTGTTTAAACTTTCTAAATATATTCCCAGCACTAGACAGGTCTTTTCCTTCATTTGGAAGGAAAGGATTTTCAAAACATGTTGCTCAGGTGGATTTTGTACAGGGAGAGACACACTGGGCTGAAAATCTGCATTCCTACAGCAACCTATGGACCTCATCACAGATCTTTAAATACCCAGCAGCTGGCATGAACTCCTTCCCAGTGGGGCACTGCTTAAATCATCTAAATTGCCCCCTGCATACAGCTGTGCATGGTTATATATGCTTTATCCTATATCTATGGGTCACCTTCACAGAAGTGAAGGCCACCAGGGTGGCAGATTTTGGCCACAGCCTTGTTCTCCTCCCCATATGTCTCCCTGAGAGCAGAAATGCTGCTGCTTGTGGTCAGAGAGCCGTGGCTAAGGGGCTTCTCAGCACCTTCCTGCAGCTTCAGTGCTTAACTGAACTGTCACATCTATGCTAGCTGTAGGTAAATACAGTTGTTGGGTTCCTTGATGCATTCTTTATCCTGTGCAAAATACAGCAGAAATCAGAAATGTCTGAAAAAGTTATTTTCTATTTCTCTACAGACTTCAAAAGTGATGGACGCAATGTATCCAGAAAACTATGAAAATACTTTCTCTTAATGGAAGAAATTGGGCAAGCACACACTAACATCACAAAAATTCGGCAGAAAAGCACCTAGCACAGCCTATAATAATACCTTTGTCTATCCATAAAGCCAAAGCATCAAATTCAGTGAATGCTTTTAATTCTTAAAAGTGAGTTTTGCAATTTTTCTCCTTTTTCTTATGCCCTTCGTCCATACAAAAATGAAGCTTACTGCAGGATTCCAGCGAGTTCAAGAAGAGCTTATAAAAAGTCCCTGATCAGAAAAATCTAAGATAACTGTTTCAGGAGCTCACTTTTTTTCTCTCTCTCTCTTTTTTTTTCTTCCCAGATTTATAACTGACTGATTCTATGAAAAATATCAAAACAGCGCATGAAGTTCCCACTGAGATCATCTTAAAATTGCTCTCCAAAATTGTAGGCTTTAGGGAAAAGACCCTGCAAACCTCAAAAACAAGCAAGGAACTGAACAGAAGAGCATCATCTCACATCAAAGCCACTGAAGAACTGTTTCCCTACATGCTTTACTAGGTTCTGCAGCCAGTGCTAATGCTTTTCCACTCTTAGTTATTTGTTTGAAGATAATCTTTAGTTGCATGAAGACAACGCAGAAATATTCTTACAATGCCATCTTTGCTGTAGGTGCACAAGAACACAACATTCCAGTGTGGCAGTTGCTTATAAAAGAAACCCTCCCATTAGCAGGAGGTTTTCTGTGCTCACTTGAACAAATTCCAAGCAATCCCTGTTAGACTTATGAACCCGTGGGGCACTTTGGTTATTTTCCATCCTGTTAGTCTCATTCTTTTGCACTGATGAATGGCAACTCCTACACAAATGCCTGTGTTACTCCAGCTCTCACTGATGGGCAGTGCTGCGGCTGAAAAGCAGAGCCAGATATCCTCTGGCAGTTTTCAGTTCGCTGCAATTAGAGAGATGTTTTTCATTGCTGGGCGGGCAGCGGCCAGCCAGCTAGTGCCTCTGATCGACATGAGGATCTGCATTGTTCTCAGGAAAAACTTCTTGGGAAAAAAACAGACAGTGGCTCTGAATTACAATGATTTCTGTTGTCTGCCCAAAGACAACAAAGAGATGTAATCTACTTCATTTTTTTGGCTCCTTTCCCTCAAAATTACAGCAAGGATCCACTTATCTTGAAAAGCTATCAGGCTGCCTTTGGAAAGAACCCAAGCCCAGCACACCTGTCAAGTGAGGGAAAAGTGGGTCGCCCAGCTTTGATGGGACAGGTTTCTCTGAGACTTGTGACAAAAGATGGGGACAGTGTTTTAAAAGTCATCAAATCGTCAGAGCTTGTCAAACTCTCATGTTTATGACAGCTGCAATTTCAAATAAAATTTGAAACAACCAAATAAGTGATGGTGTAGGCCAGAACTGAAGGCAGGATCCTAATACGACATCAAATATTCATTCAGAGAGATGGACGGAGTTGCTCACCCATTAGTTCTGTTTGGAGGGCAGCAGATCTCAGATCAGATTCTCCGTAGGGACTTCATCTTTGTTCAGAATGCATTACTGATTGCTGAATGGCCGAGCCCTACCTGGTTACTCTCTAAATTGGAGTATTTTTATACACTCCGTAAAACATATGCCTAAAAGAATCTACGAAAGAGCGTGATTGCAGAGAATTATTCAATATGATGGAAAAGAGAGTCCTCTAGTGGTCTATGATTGTCATAACATTAAGGACAGTCAACAATTTAGGGGAGAAAGTGCATGGTCTCAAGTACGACCTCATAAGAAAGAAATCTTAGTCCAAAGCTAAAAATAGTCAGAGCAAATTTCCCCCATGGATGCCCATGGCAGCCCCCACAGTTTTGCTACACCACACCAGGAAATCTCCCAATATTACCTATCATTTCTGCATGTTAAAAAGATCTCAGGCAGACGTTGTGGAAAAAACTTTCTTCACCCATGTATCTGATTCTGCTGTACCGTACATGAGCCATACTGATATAAAATACTGAAAAATACATTTCCGGGAAGTTAAATGTGTAGCTAAAAGAAAACAGAGCTTTATTAGAATTGCTTGAAGAACTTAAGAACATAAATACCCAAACTGTATTTTGGCAGTTTGAATGGATGGTTTTCTAGACGAACAAAGAATCAATGAGCTTCCATTATCTGCATCCCAGCAGCAGGTGGGGATCCCAGTCCTGAACCCAGGCTGGACTGTACTGTTTGGAAACAAAACTGGCCCTTCCCATGTCAGCTTTTGTTCTCGGATTGCAGTAGGAAACACCGCCAAATGAAGGCAGCTCTGCTGGCAATCCCAGGACATTGGTAAAATAAACACCAAAACTTCCATGGGCATCCTGACTAAGCAGTTTTGCAAGTGACTGCTATTTTTCACTTGAATATTCTTTTTGTAAGTAATGGTGAAAGAAACAATGAAGGATTTGAAATTGTAACGGGGCTTCACACGGTGTTGGCAGTGGCAGTCAATCTTTTAGTAGTGAAGGACAGATTCAAAGAGAAGGGCTGGTATTTGAGACAAGGGCTGTAAGTCTGACAAGAGAAAGGAAATGGGAATAGAATATACATAAAATCATCTGAACACATCCAAGTGAAAGGCTTGGAGAAAAAAAGGGAAAAAATGGGATAGTGGGGAGAGTAAAGAAGACACGGGGTACAGATGTGCAGGCAGAGGCACCTGCTTGCTGCCTAGGGCAGGCTGACAGGATTATAGGTCTGTACAAGAAAATATACAGTAACGTGCTGCAGTAGATAGGTGACATAGGTAGGGATGTGTTGGTGCCAGTTTTGCAGCTGTTTTCATTCAAGCCAAAAATTCACCCATATCTACAAAATGTATAAAATAAAGTTGTGTAAAACAACCCATTTTCTATAGATGTTAAGATTTCTTGGAATTTTCAGTAAATATTCAAACAATACAGCCTTTCTAAATCATACATGTATCCTGACATCTGCTTTACACACTCCAGGATCTTAAGCAATCCTTTGGCAAAGACACATAACCAGCCATAAAAATCTGGCAAACAGAAGTTTCTAAGAAAGATTTGTGTGGTCTTTGTACCAGACAGTTCCCAGCACTGCCATTAAAAGCTTATCTCGGGAAAACACTTGGAAAAATCTGTTTCCCTTAAAAGAACCTCATCAATAAGAGCTATAGGGGTCATCTGTCACGACCATCAGCTTCCCTCTCCCTCCAACATACCTCTGCAGAGTTACAGCATTAATAGATAAGTTCCATATGTAAAAATCCCAGGGTCAAACAGCACCTGGTCATATTTCTAGATGGTATCTTCCAATCTCTACCCCTACATCTGACTTCTTCTCAGTGCTGGCATGGCTTTTATCAGCTCTACCAAGTGTATTTCAGGCATTTGTCAAAAAAGTACTTCTGAACTTAGTGACAGACATAAAATAACGTTTGAAAAGATTCCATCTTTCATACAGCAGGGGAAATTGTTTGCTCTGAACACGCTGTCAGCCTCAAACAGGGTGATGGGTTAGAGCAGAGTACTCAAACCTGTATTTTGTTCCATATTTTGACAAGTGCAAAAGGATTCCAAAACACTAGAAGCTGTTCTGCGTCTGAATCAATGCAGAACACAAACCAAACAAGCCTGCAGAGATACAACTTGGGAGGTAATTTAAGACACCAGTGACAAACAGGCAGAGATGAACAATAATCTAGGGGAAATATACTAGGAGAAAGATTGACCTCCATGTAACAAGTGCAGGAATCCATTAAGCTTCATAAGGGCAGACGTCCCTTACTGTTTCTGCATTATGTGTGGCCACCAGCGTGTCAAACAGATTCTTTCCCATTCTCAATGGGAAAGTTTGCATGTGGAAACACAAAATTATGAGCAGGGTTGTGCTGTCATCACCACCACAAACTCCCAAAGGGACAACAGCAGTCTGAGTCGTGATGAGTCCTTCAGGATCATTAAGAGAGTCATTTCTTACCATGTTGAGATATAGCTTTTGGGGCAGGTTTGCAGGGGACAGTTTTTGCTTTTGAAGCAGAAGTGTCTGATCAGGGAACAGAAGACCAGTGCTCCATTGATAGGTCTGCTGGCACCTCCTTTGGAGAGCAAGTGATGCCTTTTACGAACTGTGAGTCCAGCGGAGATGATGGATGTGACTGAAGCCTTCTCATGATGGACAAAATCACCATAATTTCAACCAGACACAGTTCACATTAGAAAAAACCCTCAATCAGTAATAGTCTTGATTATTTACTAATAGCAATAGATTTACTGAACCCCCTTTTCACAAAGGCAGTCAAGAATGTATAATCGGGGCATTCTCTTCTATCACACACCTTTTCTGTATCAGTCATTTAATATACGTAAGTGGCTAGGAACAGAGATTTATCTGATTTTGTTGTCCACTGAACTGTAACTAGTGACTGCCACAGAGCACCCCTCCGCTAAAGGCACTGCGAATCCTGGCAGAGCAGACTCTGTGTGGCTCTCCAGGGATAATGGCAATGCTGTCCACGTGCAGTTTCTCCCACAGAGCCAGGCGTGAGGTCTTTCTTGTCTGTTTGCTCTTCAAAAGGCATTTGGCGAGGTAAGGTATCTGAGGATAGATCAATAGCCGCAATACAGAACGTGCATTGATCAAGCACAGCCCTTGACCTCTTCTCCGCTGCGTTAATGTTGCTATTTTTCAAGTGACTGGCCAAAGCAAGGGCCTGAAAAATAAATTGTTCTTGTATTCTACAAAAGAACAAGTTTGTGAAAAGAAACTAGATTTGATGGGTTTTGAGCTAGTCAGACCTCCACATCAGACTGACAGTCACTTTCCTACCCACAAGTCTAATGACACCAGATAGAGTTTCTCATGTTCAGCTGAGCTGCTGTTTTCCTATGGACAAGGCACACCACTTCTCACCATTAGAACACTTTCCCTTCTTCTGACAATGGAATAGTGCAGGAAGCACACGGCCCTCTCTGAGTAAGAAAAATAGTTTTCTAGTTGCGACACTGAAGAGGTATGACTGGGAATGTCAAGTGCATTTTACAATGATGGCTATGAGAAACAAATGCACTCAGTGCTCCATGACACCCAACTGCTATTTGTATTTGTGTTATCTAGTGTGGTTATTTGCCATCTGAGTTTCTGCAGCTGCAGCTCCTAGCTGTGTAATTGCCTGCCTACTACCATTCAGACCTTTGCCACACCTCACTTTCCCTTTTGAACACACAGTTCCCACTAATTCAGCATAACTTTAAAAGAAAAAAAAAAAAAAAAAAAACAACAAAACTCAGTAAAAGCAAAAGCAGTGAGATATCTCCCTTGGTCCTGGAGAATCCTTCCCTGGCAAGCCTCCAGGATGCAAGGCTACTGAAATAAATCCAACAGGTGATTACTTCAGTACAAATAAGGGATTTATATAGGTTTAAAACCCAGCGGCTGCCTGCCAGGTAGCAATTGACAGTTGTCACTCAAATACGCCACCTCTCAGTCATGCTGGATACTCTAAAATAAGCTAGCAGCACATTTTAAGTACAGTTCCTGTAATGTGTTTGTTTACGGTTGGACTAGATGGTCTTAGTGGTCTTTTCCAACCTCAGTGATTCTATGATTCCGTGTTTAAAGGTGATGATCTCAGTATACAGCAATCTTCAAATGCAATTATCTAAAGCAGAGTGAAACTCTTCATTTAAGCAGCCACACATCTTCTCACAAATATTTCGCAGCCATAGGGCAATGGAAAGTTGGATGTGCTCAGTGCTGTTTGGGAATAAAACGAAACCAGACCAAAACAAAACCAGAATGTGAAGTCCCCTTATAATTGAGATGTTTCTTTAAATATTTCTGAAGATTCAGGAGTATCAGACTGTGCATGCTGCCATTTTGTTAGCATTGCTGTTACTCCTCACTTTCTACCTATCATTTCTTGTGGTCAAAGAGACTGTCAGGTTTCGGTGTGCTCAGTACCAAACAGCCAGGCTACCAGGGCTGCTGACCCCTAGGTCCTTCCAATCCCTTGTTGCTCATCACTCCAAGAAAGGCAATCCACGTGCTTGTAAGGACCTCTTATAATCTTAATTGAGACCGTGGGCATAATCACAGTGCAAGTCATAACCATAACAATTTAATTAGAATTATTAAATCCAAACAACCAGAAGTACTTAATTAAATAAGCAGCTTGGTTTCTAAGCACAAAGACATGCTTCACATCACTGCAGTCATAAAATTCTCACTGTGCAAAATTATGAGTTCTTGTTTGACAATAATCAATAGAACAGACTACTGAATAAATACCTTCTGACTTGTTTGTCAGGCCATCACACTGCTCCCAGTAGTTCGCAAGGCAGTTATAAATAACAGAGCAGTTGTGTTCCCCCAGGCTTGCCGTTATTGGTATCTAAATAACCACCAATTTGACCAGGTAAAGAGAGAGAAAAATTCTCATTTGTTTTATCTTGCAGATAATTGTCACTGTAATATCTTTCTAGGGCTGTAACTGCCCTATGCACCATCCATAGCACTTATGTTCGTTCACAGCGTGGCTTTTTTCTTTGATGCTCACCACAGCTTCCACTCAGTTTAGAGCAATAGGTGGACATGTAACATGGCTATACCCCACAGAGGCTACACTTCTTGACAAGGCCAAGGACTCTGCCCCAGCAAGGTGTGATGGGCACATCCTGCCCTCTGTGCTCTTTCTGCTGCAAACTACCAATGACTGTATAGCAAGCAGGAAGAGCTGTAAGGGTTGGATTAGAAGTGGAACATGTTCAGTACATTTGCAATGAGCAAATAGGGTCACAGGACTCCATTTCCTCATCCCTCATTTTCCTCCCTGCCTTCACCCATTCTGTACATCCGGCTTCATGATACGCACCATCCCAACCACATCACGTATACCGTGCCATCCTCACACACATTCCCTGGCCCTGCTCCCAGCTATTCAGCCTGTGAGCAGCAGTTGTCATCCCCACTTGCCATCTACTCTTCTCCCTGAGCCCAGCCCCTAGCAGACAGCTCCAGCACAGCAGCACAAGCAAATCCTGTTCCTTTACGCCTATCCTGGGACTCTAAGACCCACGTGCACAGAGCTCCCACAAATAACCAGTATGTCCAATGGAGTGCTGGGGGGTGCTGTCTGCCCTCCTTCTCTGCAGAAGTGCCTGAGTTTTGTAAAATCACTGCCCACGATGAAAACCTTGTGGATGGACGAGCAGTCACTGATATGGCTGCATCCTCAGCCAAAGGAGAGAATCATATCGTAGAGTCATAGAATCATAGAATCATAGAGTCATAGAGTCATAGAGTCATAGAGTCATAGAGTCATAGAATCATAGAATCATAGAATCATAGAATAGCCTGGGTTGCAAAGGACCTCAAAGATCATCTAGTTTCAACCCCCCTGCTGTGGGCAGGGTTGCCAACCACCGGACCAGGCTGCCCAGAGCCACATCCAGTCTGTAGAGAACAGACTCTTTGCAACAAGGTGTATCCAAAACCCAGTGCTTTCAGCACTACAGGGCTTTAGGCTTGCTTGTGTTAACAGCAAGATTTGTCAGTAGTGGGCAACTCTGGCCTTGCAGAAACTTGGAACCTGGATCTTTTTTGTCAATTTGCATTGGTTCTGTTCCGTACAGTACCTCCCCGTCCAGTAACATTTCTCCAAGAGATGTTTTTCTGCAAAATAAATCATCAGTTGTCCTCAGTCCTCCACATTTCTCCTCATGCAGTCACTTACACAAGTATGGAACACAAAGTAGAAGGAAATGTTTTGCTCTTCCTTTGCACAAAGGTATATAGCATAGTACAGAACTGTGCCCATGGGTTTTGGAAGCAGAGCAAAGCAGGTTTATGAGGAAAATTTGGTCACAATGTTTTCTCTCAATTGTCTGCATCGTGTTGTGAGGCTCATGGCAAGAACACTTCTGTGCCAAAGCATGGGAAGGTTACCTCCTCCCTTACCACCATGATCAGAAAAAAATACCAACTGAGAGCAACAGTACTTATTTTCCACGCTCCATTGGCAGCACAGAAGCAATTCAAGCATTTAACTACAAGCTGAACCTAGCTAATTAGAAACAATGCTCCAAACTACACCAATGTCTCTTGCAGCTGGAGCAGGCTTCTGCAAATAAACATGCACAACAACAAGGACAAATCACAGTAAATCTAAGCAGACAGGTACAAGCAAATTGGTCTGTGGAAGTGACATGTCTCTCTGCTTAAATGTCTACCACAACTCCCAAGGAGACGTGGTAGGATTTAATCTAATTGGGTTTGCCACTTCCCTGCAGCTTAATGTGAGAATAACGGCAATTATATATGACTGTACTTAGCCCAGTACCAAAAATCCATTTATTAGGTTATTAGAAGCTATAGAAACCAGAGGTTTGAGATCATTTGGATATGCTAGTTACGTACTTGGCCTGCTAGTTATTTTGTGGTTACAGTTTCCAAATTGCTACTGATGAGGTGGCAGTAGAAAAGCACATGCAGTTAAGCATTTGAATGGATGGCTTAGAAAGGTTTTCTTCTCGCTCCAGAATCCAAATAGCACCTTATATGTTGGCTCATTTTTCTGCAAATCTCATAACATTCAGCAGGGGATTGGGAAACCAAGAGTCTGCTGAGGTTCAGAAATCTGTTCATCATAAAGCAAAGCACCTTTGCATGTGTGGGACCCCACAGAGTTGGCACAGTGCAGCCTGGAAATATGCAAAGAATTACGTTTAAGGCCAACCTTTAGGGATGACAGAGGAAAGAGACTCTATTCTTGTTTTGAGCATTTGTGAGGCTGTAATTAGCAAGAAAGGCAAGAAAAGCCACCAAGCCATTCCAAGAAATGTAGTATCTCTGCTCTTCCACCTGCTTTGCAAGTGGAGCAGTGACTGGTATGATCACCATCAGCACAGCGTGATGAACCCACAACCCCTGTCCTTTATGCTTTTGTTTACTAGTGCAACCATAATAAAACTCATCTTGCCAAACAGATGTTTTTAAATGAGGTAGTAAACTCTCATCGTTTCTTTCTTTCTTTCTTTTTCTTTTTTTTTTTTTTTTTTTTTTTGCATCATGGTAATTGCTGGGATAAAGGTGGATTTTCTTGGAAGTCTGGAAAACTTCAGCTAGAGTCATAGCTCTCCAGTGTATACACAGTAGGGGCAGAAAAGGAAACAAATGGTTCCTTCAGCTCACCCACACTGCAGCGAATGTCCCACTGTGGGGAAAGACACAGGGGCTGCTTGGGATCTGCTGGACACCAGTATTCATGAGGTACTGCAGAGTGGGTCTATATTCCACATGGAGCTCTGTGTTAGGAAAGCAGACCTAAAACACATCAGCCCAACCTTACAACCTGCGAGTAGCAGGGCTTGATTTTGCTCCCAACAAACTGAGTGACAATGTACCCATCAGGACGGCAGCTATGAACACAGGTTTGATGCTCTCCATCTAATCTGACTTCTCTGCTAGCTGAAATGTTGATATCCTTTCGTACTGGTCTGGATTACACGTAACTTTGTGGATGGGTGGGCAGTGCAGGAGGAAACACCGGAGCCTTGTTCTGCATTCCTGTTTTCCTGCAGAAAAGCTAGTAAAACCCTAATGAGAAATAGAGTCTATTCTTTAGCAAGACCCTGGAGTATGATGGTGGAGTAATCTCTCTCCTCCCTGCCCCTGCCTCACCTCTAAATACTGCAGTTTCCTGGTGCCACCTAAGAGAAATCCCAACCTCAGCTACTCAAGCACTACACAAAAGGCAGTTTGTAAAACACTCAGCTTATCAGCCTGAGACAGCATCTTTAAAACATTTAGCTTTCTGGGGCATCCATTTCATCAGAAAGTTTTGTTTAACATACTTGTATCAGAGACACTTAAAGCTAGTAGGAGAGGGATGACTAAGTATTTTCTATGAAACCCTTTAAGTTTTAACTCAGATGGGGATATACTAAAATACTTCTGACTTCTAGAGAGAAACATCATGTACCATTACATTCAGAGTCACAGAAATGATCTGAACAGAATTGATCTCAAATGGCTGTAGTATACAACTCTACAGTGAATTCACCACACTATACAACCTGATGCCGCATGACAAAGTGTGACAGCTGAACTGTATTGCTTATGAGAGATTGTTGAGATGTGCTGAATATTTTCTAAAGTGCTATCAGAAAACATATGTTCCCAAGGGGTAATGATACAGTGGGTCTGAGTAACTCATAAAAATTATGAATGAAGTGTTATCACCTTCATTTGACCTTTGTTAGTTCTTCAGCAGGCAGAGCTAAATGTGTAGCACAGCAGAATGCATGATGATAATAAGAAGCTGTTAAGAAATGCACTCTCCACTGGCTCTATTACTTCAGCTTGCTTGCACAGAAAGAATTTACCTGCACATATGAACACAAATGTAGATCAATGCAAGGAAATATTCAGGATCTTCCTTTCTTCATCTGAACTCCTCCAAGCAAGATGCGTACACAGTGCCATGCCTTGCTGGAGGCTGAGGACA
>JAOWBP010001760.1:1252079-1271030 GCA_028571105.1 Tragopan temminckii | reverse complement strand
CCCTGCAGGCATTCAAGGCCAGGCTGGATGTGGCTCTGGGCAGCCTGGTCTGCTGGTTGGCGACGCTGCACATAGCAAGGGGTTGGAACTAGATGAGCATTGTGGTCCTTTTCAACACAGGCCATTCTGTGATTCTATGATATGATTCTATGGATTGCACATCATGGGCATGACCTCTGTAACTAAAATGAGGAGAGCACCAAAAGACAAGAAACCCAGCCAAAAGCAATCAGCCACTACCAGGCTCTCTGCAAATGAACTGCCAAGCAGCACGCCTCTGGAGATGGGGGGAAAACCAAAACAGAGGCATGCATGTACTACAGTGAGCAATGAACTTGTATGCAATACAAGGCACTACAGACAGGGATTTCATCCACCTTGAGGACCAAACAGTCCTCATCAGGAACTTCAGACTAAGGGCAAAGAAAGAACTAGGCAGAGAACACTGTGCTTTTTTTTTCCTGAGATAAAATTATCAAATATCAGCACAGAATTGGACCAGAATACACATTTGGGTGACAAAATTTGACTGATGCTGGCAAAAATTTTAGAATCAATAATATGTTTTCATTTATTGCTACAGGAATCAAAGATAGTTCCTAGGACTTTGAGAGGGATGTGAAAAACAGCTTCCAAGGAAACCATAATCTTAAGGGTTTTACCGTCCTAAAGAAGGGACGATTAAACCTGGAGATTACAGCTTGACATTAACGATGATACAACCTATTTATTGCAGCTCATTGACTTTACTTCTAAAGGTACTTACAAATGGAGATTTCCACTTGGTTAAGAAAAAGCAGCCTGTGCAGGCTGCATCCCATTATCTTGAATCCTGCCAAAACTAGAACTGTCTTTAGTTCAGGGAAAGCAATTAAAATAGCAAAAATATTCTCAAAAACAAGCAGAAATGTTCACATATTAGAAAATATATTCCAAAGCATTGCAAACAGCTTATGCACAAATGATAACGGGTGCAGATAAACAGCTTAATAACAGCAGGCAAGAAATAGCCCAATAGAATAACCCATAGAATAACCAATAGAAAAACACAATGTATGTTTCTCACATGTTTAAAAACAAATGATGCATTAAAAGATCCACCCTAAATGTGGTGCACACAACCTAAAATCTGTATGTATCAGATAGTTATGCACTAATAACATGAACAGATCCTCCACGTAACGCACCACGAGCTAAACCCCACCATGTGTTGGTATCTTCTTCCCAACGCTCCCCAAGGCAGGGGAGACTGAATACTTAGTCTACTATACTTTTACTTTTAAAACAATTTCTATTACAGTCTAATCTGTTTAAATGCTGACATATGCTGACCTAAATTGTTGATTTATTTTTCCCTAAAAACTCTGTAGCAGCTTGTTGTGAGAACTACAGTCCAAGTTTAGATAGCCCAAACCTCCAAACAAAAGACATCAGACAGACATTTTTTGCCCGTGAGGGGTTATTAAGCTATCAAGTGGAAGTGTAGATTTTTTCTGCAGAGGCAGCACCTGATTCAGGACTCAACACTTTCCTCAAATAGGTCATCCCATTAACCACACACGTACAATCCTTTTCTGTAAAAGTACACAATAAGATTCCTACCCATTAAGTCCACTGGAAATCTGCCATATATACCATCAAGGCAATAATTTTTCTCTTATTTACTATTGTAAGGACATCCCAGACATGGTCAGAAGCCACATCATTCTTAATATGATGCCAGTTATACATATTTATCTTGCAGATTTTTATTTCCCAGGAATAAATATTTTGAGCATTACTTCATATAAACTGTTATTTCACCAAGCTGTATATTTACACAGACATTAATTTGCCAGTCCCTTTGTTAACTCGACAGCATCCAATTATCCCCTGAACTCCTTCACAGAACACTTAATTTCCCACTTTGGCAACTCCTACCATGTTTCAGCTAACCTTTCAGTTCAGGCTTTTGCTCTGCTTTGCTAATAGCTCTGGCCTTTAGGAGCTGTAGACCAACCAACAACGCCCACTGAGCCCTTTTGGCTTGGCACTAAGACCTTTCCCCCTCCCCAAACACTCATACTTTCCTCACCTGGTTTTGGCTACACCATTTTTCCTAACAAGAGAATTGTCCTTCTCCTCTTTGACTAATGTATTCTCATTCAAGCAAGATGTGATTGAATCCTATTTGTTGCTGCCTCATGCACTCCATCAACCCTTACTTTTTTTTTTCTTCCAAATTGTAGGCTATAGTAACGTATACCCTGCAACCACGCATTAGCATTCAGTCTATTTTTATTTCACATAAATGCTAGCACTGACTTGGCACAACTGCTGCTTCTGCAACAGGGGAGGAAGGAGAAAGGATGATTTTGCAATTAGTGTTGCCCCAGCTACGCTCCTCCAGAAGATGACTTCAGCCGTTAAAAAAACAGGCCAATGCTGAACGCTTTTAAAGCATCCCTACATTTTCCCCACTGTTCTCAGAACAGCTGTAACTAGATGCAGGCTGACTTCCAACTATCTTAATTGTGTAAACCCCGAGAAAAGAAGAAACATGTCAGATTGATCAATACTTTGAGAACAAAAATACAAAGCAGCCACCTGGGCTATTATGGGGATCCTTCATACCCTTGAGACATCATTGCTTTTCATCTGTAAGTACTAATCCACTTTTAAGAATCCACTTTGAGTACCTCCAGACTCTTCTGAAAATGCCTCCCTGACCCCCCGGTACGTAACGCTTGTTTCAAACTGGCGGTGGTGGATGTTAAATGCAGCGGTTCCCTCTAGTGGTGATAGGGCTGGTTCTTCTCTGGGCACCTTTCATCGGAAGAAGACCCCGCCGAACTCTTCCCTGTATGTTAAATGCAAAACAGAATGCAGGCATTTGTGCTTTCTTTCCTTCTTTCTTTTTCTTTTTTCTTTTTTTCCCCCCACTTCTTCATCTACATTCTTTCCTGCTTTCCTCTCATTTACCTCCTGATTTCATTTTCATTTTCCAACATCCATAACTTCCTCTAACCATGACTGCTGGTTTCACAGGTCAGTGGAGTCACTTGAAAGCATTAATGTGTTTGGAAATTGCGTTTATGGCCAAACTGGAATCATTTGATTTTCAAGTTTGATGCTAGTTTTGGCAAAATGTTTTGTCTCATTTAATTCCATTTTCAGCAGGGCAGATTTACTAATTAATGAGCAGGAGGAACAGACACAAATCTGGCGCATCAAGCCCTCCCTACCCTCTAGCTGTGACAGCATACAGCACAAACCTAGCATCCAGTCTGCTCTTACCAACCTCAGCACTGAGGAAAATCAAAGCAGGATAATGAAAAAGAGCCAGCAGAGCACAGAACCCCACCATCACAACCATGGGAGTTCATTAGAAACTGAGGATGTTCACTGGCAGACCATGGTGGATTCTGTGCAGCCAACAATGTCCCAAACTGGGCAGATCTGAGTGCTTTGCTTGGGGTGAGCTGCAGGTCAACACTGCAGCATGAGGGGCCCTAACACATGGTTAAAACCATGCCCAAACTGCATATTAGCAGCAAAAAATGCCTAAAACTGCCCAAGCTTCCCTGAAAATTATTTCAGATGGCAGGAGCCCATTCCACTCATTAACTACAGGTGATAATTAATTATTTTAAATATAATTAAGCTGTGATAACACGGTTTTAGTTCTGTTCTCAGACAATTTATCTTGTGAAAGTCACGTTCTCACAAAGATTCATGCCTCTGTGCTTGTGTATATGCACAGAAATATAAAAGGACTATCTGTTGCTATTTCTGTGCTCTGCCATCCTGCAGGTACCTTGGCATTTAAGCAAAGGAGATTTTATTCTACACGTTGCTACAGAATAGCAAGAGGTGGTACAGGGCAATCACAGACAACACCGAACAGAGCACAGGGAGGGAGAAATCCCTCTCTGTTCTTTACTTTTTTCCAGCAAAGGAATTGAAGGAAAAGCTGACAGGATTTCTTTTGAGTAATAAAGACCAGAAATGCACAAAGATCAAAATGGAAACTCTCCGGTCAGTACTGATGTGCTCCCAGAGAAGGGAGCTGCGTGGCAGATGGCACAACAAAAGCACAGGAGGCAGCGAGAAGGGCGCTGCTAAGAGTGACCCTCATTGGCACTACAAGAGATTGAGTTCAGGCTGCCCATACACCTCAAATATGGCACACCCCGGCACCTGGCAGCTTTTGTTTTGTAAAGTTGCTCATGGTCCTGGGAACTGCAAGAGTTTGGAGACTGGCTTTTACTGCCAATCCAGGCTGTCAACTGAAAATACGTTTGCTTTCACCTAAAGCTGGTTGTCAAGCCACTGAATGACATGAGGTCAACAGAACAAATTACGAGGTTTGGGGCAAAGTTTTGCTTTTCTTACTTGGAACTGATAGAAATCTCAAGGTGGTGACAGCTGCAGAAATGGACACCAGCTGCTGTACAGCGAAAGCTCTTTGAGGCAGGATCAAGGCTGTGATGAAACAAGCTTCAGTAACATGTTGGGTGTTTGTCTCCAGCAAATTGCGAAGGTCCGTAATAAAGACACTTCCTTTTACTTACGGCAATTTTAGGGAAAAAAAGTCCAGAAGCTACCTGCCATTTGGGATAGTGGCATAATTTACCAGAGGCAAACTGGATCTTAACAATAGCGTTTTAAACTTATTTAAGCCTTCCGACTGCTTCTAGAGAATCAATGAATCACAGAATTGTAGGGGTTGGAAGGGACCTCAGAGATCATCGAGCCCAACCCCACCTGCTGATGTTGTAAACATCACTGTATCGATCCACCTCAGTCGTGGAGCAGTGTGAGCTTCCCTCTCCTCCTGCTCCCTGCAAGCGTTCGTCCATGGCTTAGACTTCATTGGCACAGTGATGGCCCCTTTGCTGTCATGTCCAACTGACTCAGTCTATATGCTCAGACTTCACTTCTGATTAAGTCCTTTGCCTTCTCTGAGACTGTTTTCAGTTTATGTAAGTGTTAGTGTTATTTGCTAGTCCTGAAAGTATGTTGGTCTTTCTTATCTCGGTGCTTCACAGATGTCTTTAAAACACAGGGCAGAGAAGAAACACAGCTTGGATGTTTATGTTATTTGCTTTAGGGCTCTCCTGGAAAATCTCCCTCTGGTTGGTCTGTCATGACCACGTGCAGTGGGGAAAATGCATTATAGTTTTTAATATAATAGCAATAAATATTTTAGAGGTAATTTCTTATTGTAAGCCTTAAAAAAAATGAAGTTACCGTTCAGGTAAAGTCCATGAGTAATTGCCTTCCATAACCAGGTTTTGTGGTGCAAGACAAGAAGGCATTATATATAGAAATATGGACATTATTCATTACCGTCACTGGAAAATGTTACACAAACCTTTCTGCATTCTTCGTACCATCTAGGAACAAGCACAGTTTTCCTTTGCCTCCTATAAAGTAATCTCACACAGTAGACCTGCTGAATTATGAGCCCAAACAGCCATCAATCACTGTGGAATTCCATGACTCATGGGCTTAAAAAACGGTAAAATGTTGGAAAGAGGAAAAAAAATAAAAGAACAGGTGATAATATTATATAGGTAACAGTAAAATAGCTAATGCGTATCTTGTAGTTCAACGTCAGCAGATTGGCAGAACCATCCTCTTTAAAAAATTGCTTCTGTTTAATAATTCTTATTCATTAATGCTAAGCAGCTTGAATTAGTTCCCAGTACCCAGCACAGCGTCACTGGCAAAGCAGCTTCCAATCCTGTGAAAATGTTCTATTTCCGTAAAGCAGCTTAATCAGTATTAATACACTTCTTGTCCTCTGAAAGGCAGTGATCACCATAAAGACAGTGGGCATTTATATGGGAATGATGAGTGTAATTCCATCAGAAACGCACTTCAGGACACAGGATAACCTAGTTAACAGCTCCCAAAAACTTGTCCCATTAAAAAACAAATCTGTCTTCTATAGCATTCTAATGTCTCTATATGTATCTGGTTTGACTTTAGGCAAAGCCTAAGGTGATACTATTTTTACCAATAGATGAGTAAAAGCCCCATTTTTTTCAGTATAACATTGTCCACCAATACAGTTGTTTATCTCAGACAAAACATTTGATTTCAGGAAATTCTCAGGGAAGATCTAATTTCTGTCATCTAATAGTAGATGCACAGGTTCCAAGAAAATATCTGTTTGTCATTAAAAAAGAAAGGGCTGTCACCCACCAGATCAGGGAGCTTCCACAGCTTTTGGCACCATCTGGTGCCCCTAAGGAACCCCCAGCGCCAGAAATGAGGAAATGAGCAGTGGTTATGTTGGTATGGGACAGCACCTGAAACGATTGTGAACCATCAGCTGTATAGTACAGACATTTTTGTGTGCAGAAACAAAAACTCCAGACTGGTACATGTGCATCCGAACCATCAAAAAGATAAGGATCTGATTTTGTAGTGATTTTGTTGCTTTTTTTAAAAAATAATTATTCTTATTTTTACAGGCCAGCACTGGATAAAGTGTGAGTAGTTTGATAAACGAAGGACCATGGTGCCATGGTTACCAGTGACATTAGATTCCTGACTGAGCAAACTAGCTGCAGGAATGATTTCTGTATAAACAGAATTACTCAATTATGTTAGCTGGGTGTCTATAAAATGCGATGCAATTGGATTTCACAGATGCAGGATGTGGTCTGTGTTTGCTCTGTCTGCGTGCAGACTCTTCAATAAATGCTCTTTTGCTCTGCTCAGTGGTCACACTGCTTTCCTACCAACTTCACCTATTACACCAGCTTTGCACTGACTGTCAGGCAATAGATTCACACTAAACTGGCTGCAATTGTTACTTTATTTTCAACTTCTCTTCGTTAAGTTTCAGGCAAAATAAAACGTACCAAAAAAAGATTAATTTTCTCTCTCTAATACAAAATATATATTTACCTTGCATGACATATTGAAGATCAAAGCAGGATTCTGCAAAAGAATCTCACTCCTGTCTCTGAAAACAAGTCATAGCATGATACTGATTGCAGCACATCTGGTTACAATGCGGGCCAAAAGCAGGGCAAACTTCCAAGCTAGAGCAGGTTGCTAACAACTGGTCCACCTGAGCTTCAATACACCTGAGGATGGATATTTCACAGCTCTATTTGGTGTTCAGTCAGGCTCACTGACACATTTTTCCACTGTGTTGTTTTGCAGCACGAAGCAGGTCTTACCAGCATGAGGACAAGAGGTAATATGTTGGGGCAAGACTTAGTGATCTTAGTCTCTTCCAAGCTTAATGATTTTATGATTTTACCTTGTTTTGCCTGTAATTCCACAACTGGAAAGTGGCAATATTATAATCATCCTTCTGAAAGTGGTTAGAAATCTGCTGGTAAGTAGCACGGTGATTGCCAGTAGCTTCTACTCATAAGATACAAATTCAAGTCTGAGAACAGCAAGTTTAAATGTAAGCATATGAAAACGGACATTTTTTTTCCAGTGGAAGGAAGAGGAATTGGTCATATTCCTACATCTCCCAGATAGGTTACATGTGCACCTGCTGTTTGCAGAGATGGGAAATCATTTTGGATAGTTAGGGAGTTTGCACCAATGACACAAACCCAGAAATGAGAATCCCAGAGACTGAACCCTTCCTTTATGTGTGACAGAGACTGCTTTCACCGATCACAGCAGGAGTCACAGGGTAATGGTCAAAAGATGAAGTTGCTGTGGGTGTTTGATGACCCAGCTACAACGCAAACCCCAAAGGACAGGCAAGATGAAGTTGTGGTACCTTCAACACTATACTATGCCAGAAAGCATTGATTTAAGGCATGAATTCCACTGAGATCATCGTAACTTCCAGCCCCAGGACAAAGCACTGAGGTCAGGCTCTCAGCCAAGACCCCTACAGGATGAACTGCACCCTTTGTAAATGCTGTCCCGAGCCAGAGGCACTCATCTGCTGTGTGCTGGGGGTACAATGAGACTCTCACACATGGGAGCATCCAAGGATGCCCTGTCCTGTGCTGCACTCTCAGGAAATGCCCAGCACAAAGTTACTCTGGAGTGAGCTGAAGGTGTTTTTGGCAGATGTGTCCAGTTTGTATTATGAGCAAAATGACTGCATACCACACCCAAATGGCAGCACTGCTGCAAGCATTTACCATGGTTGCTGTTATCTAGTACTGTAGTGACCTGGATTTTATATTCATAAAATAAGTGAAAAGTGGGCTTTGATTCCTTCTTCATGCCAACATGGCATCACAAATTAAAGGAGCTACAGCCATCAACAGCTTGTCAGCAGCACAGTCAGGCAGATGACTTCTCCCAGGCTGTGAGAGCACTTTGCTGTCATGTTTTTTTTCCTAGCACGCTGAAAAGAAAAGACAGTTCCAATTTCACAACTGTGTCTCCTCTGGTATACTGACAGGAGTCCAGAAGGCCTAACCTTCACTGGGGGACACTGAACCTTTACCAGGAGGACACTGAGGGGGTAGGAGTGCTGGAAACAGCATTTAACTTCAGGGTGAAAAGGAAACCATGAACTTTGATGATAGATTGCAAGAGCTTTTTTCCTTCTGAGTTTCTGCCTTAGGAAAGTAATCCCTGATGGTCTGAGACTAATCCAAATGGAGGCTAATCCAAATATAGCTGATAAGTATCATTTGATAGGTTTTTATAAATAGTGCTTTCTCACATCTCAATTCACATCTTTATGATCCTTATCCCTTAAAAGCCTTCGATCGATGCTATGAAAGGAAGCCTCTGGAATCCTCATCTTCTCCTATGCTACCTTCCATCATTTTATGGCCAGATAGCATTGTGGATACCACTTCCTTAAGCTTCAGAGGCTGCTCATGGCTTCAGGGAACAAATAGGTTAGGTATCCCTCCCCTGCTAATGATACACAGGATTTATGAGTACTTCAGAGATCCCTGACCTGAATTCTTCTGAGAAAAGTCAAGAAAAACATCTAAGCATGTACACACACAAGAGCATAAGCTAAATGGGGCTCACAGGCTTAAATGCATTCCTGGATTTAGTCCATGACTGACAAAAATGCTGTGGTAGGACTGTTACCCATTACACAAGAGCATCTATAGAAAGATGAAAGGAGATTATTTCCTTTTTTTTTTTTCTGTGGAGTGAGTGACAGGGGAGCAGAGCAGAGTGTAACAAGGCTTACAGGAGTGCAGGCAATCTGACTTGTGCAATTGCACACAACGTGTAGACACACTGCTGCCATGCAAAGAGGTTACACGAGTACTTATGTCTCAACTAAAAACAGTTCAGTCCGTTTGCAAGAGTGAGGCTGTGCAACCAAGAGAAGCAGTTGTTCCCTTCATGCTTTGATCAGCCATTTACAAACCATTTCCACTTCCTCAAGGAATAAATAGGTGGATTAGAGATAGAAAAAGAAGTATCAAAAAAGGCAAAAGAATAACAAGGGCACAAATACACAAATTTCACCTGCCAGTAATTACTTTTGCTTTTAACCCTTCACTGACTCAGAAAGGACTAATAGAATTTACCCCTTGGGCTCAGTCTCACCAAATACAAGGTTGACCAAAGCATGACACCAAGTGACAATTTGTGTGCTCAACACACACACAGGGGTAGGAGACCCTTCTGTGTTCCTACTGTTACCAACAGCAATACACAACCACAGCAGGCAATAAAAGCAATCCTTTCTAAAGAGCATAGACAGCAAGGTATGGAGAGTTAGAAGGATACGTGCCTGTCCTGCAGCTCCAAAATCAGAGCTGAGTTTTCAATAGACCTTGGTAACCTCACTAGTGGCTGCTGAATCAAACCACAGCACAGACTGCTGACAAGCATCTGGCACCTTCCTGTTCAGTCAGAAACAAGCAAGGAAAGGTATTACTGAGCATGCCAAAGAAGAAGGCAGCTCCACTGAAGAATTCTCCTCTGACAAAAGAGGCGGCCCATCACTGAGATTAGCTCCCTGACCACCATGACTTTGGATGGTCCAGACTAGTAAGAAACAGTTCTTCCCTTCTTTTTTTATCACTCATCAAAAGCAGCTAATTTTAATGAGTGAAATGCCTATTGACAGGACGCATACGAAGATGCAATGTCCCCTATGGAAATGTATTTTGGAAAGTACACATAGTGTTTTACTTTCCAAAAGATAAGAGTATGTTTGTGTGTGTACAAGTTTATCTATATTTATTCTCTTCTTGCTTTATCCATTTATAGATATAGGGAGAGCCAGACATTCTCCTTCATCTTTCATTCAGTAGGTGAAGTCATTTGTGTGTTCTTCTAAGTAACTTTTATTTGAAACAAATATACTCTATAGTAGCTTCTGTCTCCTGGAAAAAAAACACTTCAGCAGCAGAGTTAGGATGTTGCTTTCTCCTACTGACAAAAGCAGTAGGAATGGGATTTGATGCATCAGCTGAAGGTATTCTCTTAGTTTAGCAACAGGAGGCAGGTATAGAAAATTGAAACAAATTTGGCTGGTATACTAATAACTATTGAACTTGTAGAGAGTACAAGTAAATTTAAATAATTTAAATAAATTTAAATTTAATTTTAGCAATTGTGTCATCTCTTTTCACCTCTGCCTGTTTTGGCTATGTCCATTGCACTCACGTAGATGGGCTTAAGTGCTAGACAGTAGTTATATATAGGACTGGGAGTGAGAAGAACATTTTCACAATCACTTCCAATTCATGTATTTAATTTTTACACTTTCTGCTGTTACTTTTCTGTTTTTCTCCTCTACAGTTTTTACATCCTCTGCCTCTTCATGGCTGTAGATAGATATTGGGCACTTGACAAAATACATTGGACTTTCACAGGGTGACTTCAGAGACCTAGAATTGTTTACTCTGGGTCAAAATTTTTCCTGAACAGGGACTTGTTCCCATCCCTCCTCAAGCCTCACCATACATCATTTGGAGTAACCATCACAAGAAAGCCCTCTTATCTGCATAGATACGTCATATGCTGACATACCTTCTGTTCACCAAAAATAAAAATGGAGGGGAGGGAAGGAAGAGGTGCTACAGGTTCGATATCCATTTTATTTACTTCCACTTTCCATCATCCCAATGCGTTTGCAACAGCTACCACATTTCACCAGTTGTGTAGCAAACATTTATAAGCTGTACAAAGAAAAGTGGCAGCACAAATGCTTCATACCTCTAATACAGTTCAAGTGGAAAAAACAAAGTCTGAGATGCTGTGGGACAGCAGAATTAGAAATAAAAACATCCAGCAAGGTATTGGTTTGAAGGCACGCATAACAAAACACCACACAGCATATAGTTAACACAGCAGGGCACAGAAACCAACAAGAGAGGCTGCATTTAATGAGTTTTTCTCACTCACTTTACCACTACAATAAAGCTCCTGCTTGACAAAGCTAGGCCTAGGCAGGAACACCTGCATGAACTACAGAAACACTTGTCATACAAGAACAAAGAGTGAACAAAAGGGCACATTTTAGACCAAGACAAGCCAGAATCTGAAAGCAGACACTTTGTCAGGCACTGACTTCAAGCTCCTAGAGAACTCAGCAAAGTGATGCTGTCCCAATTCCTCCCCTCTCACCTCCCTGGGGCTCGGGCTTCAGATCTCTCACACACCAGTGTGGGACAGAGGTCATTCTTTACAAGGATGGAGAGTGTCCCAGTAAGGGAAAAAACAGTTTTGAGCCTAACTTTAGGAAAAGCATCTGCTTTCCATTAAGAGGTGGTCTTTCTTTGCAGAAAGAGCACAGTTTGTTTCCATAGGATTTCTGCATTTCTATGTGGGTTCCCCACATTTCTGGCACTGTCTCCAGGACTTTGCTCAAAAGCAAGCCCACAGGGAGACAAGCCGCATCGTGCTGCAGGCCCACCACAACAGCAGTTCAGCAAAACCGAACTCCACCTCTATTCTCAATTCCAGTCCTATTGAAAGCATCACATTTCTCCACAAAGGAAACAACATTGAAACAAACAACTGATTTATTATTATTATTATTTTTAAACACAATGCCAGTATTTTTTTCTGAGGTATTTCTGAGCTGCACCATGGGTTCTATGGGTCAAAGTGAAGATTAGCAACGGCAGCTTTCGATTTCAGTTTGCATTCAGTTGTTCCATAACGCAGCCACGGTGCAGGTAAATACAGTCCATTTTCACAGCCAGATAATCTGCAACATGGAGCAGCTGAATGGCTCAATCACAGAGCAAATCTCTCCCTTGCAGGAGAATGGAACAGAACCCAGGTGATCTGCCTACTGTTATTTTTATTATTATAAGAAAGTGATTTGAGAAAACCATCATGGCTTTTCTGTTTTTACTGGTACTAAGTGCAATGCCACCTGCACCACCCAAACAGACCTTTTTACAGCGATTTGCCACGAGATTTTCTCTGGCTTTAAACTGTGAAAGAGAAAGGTTAATTTTCATTGCAAAAAAAAAGTTACAATTCTCCTGGAGACCTAATGATGAGTTTTCACACACCTAATGTTGTGGGATTCTGAGTATACTTCCTTTGCAGTTTTCACAAGGAAAAACAAACAAACTCCTTGATGAGCTCTAAGCCTCACTGTCATGTTTCCTTGCATAGACTCAAGGCGAAATGTGGAATAAAGCCTGTAAGAAACCTGTATTGCTGGGTGGTTAGCAGAATGGATTGAAGCTCAGATCTGCTACCCAGTGGCAAGCTGTGATAACTCGATATCTGTTTTCATCCCAAATCAAGATGAAAATGTGAAATATGCGTAAGTTCTGCAGATTAAAATGCAGTTAACATTTTTGCCATAAAGTGAATTGACTTTTCAACGCCATTTTAAAGCCACTTTATTTTTGGGCTGTGCCTTCCCCTGGAAGTTTATAAGAGGACTTATAGCCCTTGTTTTCCCCAGTGAGACATTGCACCCACTAGGGTTCTCCCCCCCAGTGCAATTCCTTTTCAATTTCTATCAAAAGAAAACCAAACCTACCCACAAAAGGCAGCAGTTGCTTCACATCCTGAAGTTTTTCGAGCAGCATAATACTATATAATTAAGCCTTTAGCTATCAAATGGAATAGTTAATTGGTGCTGTGAACCTTTAAGCATTCAAGTGGAGATCACTCAAGACCCAGATTCAGCTATTACACCAGAGATTTGAAGCTCTTGCTCCTTTTCCCTGCAACACTAACTCTTACTGTAGTTTCCTTCTTGGGGGAAAAAAAAAAAAAAAAAAATGTCATTTTTGAACTAATGCAAAACATGAACAAACACAGGTCTCTTGTTTCATTGAATTAAGTTATGTTTCTTAATGTATAAATACATATTTAGCCAAGCCCCTTGGGACAAGATGAGATACAACTCCCAAGTGCCATCACAGCTCTGCAGTTCCCACTACAGCCCATGCACATAGAGTCCAGAGGAAGCCCACGCTGTGTGGGAAGGATAGCATTTGCAGGCAACCAACATAACAGGAGGAAAGGAGGAAATGACTTCACATCAGCCTGTGAGCTACGTAGAAGCGTAATTCAGTATTAGGCTTGACCAAAACCATAGGCTGAGTTTAACAGAGTAAGCTATCCTGGTCTCCCTGTCAGGGTGATGGGCATTTCCCAGAGCAATGCATGTGCAGGGGGAGACGTGTACAGACAACCAAAGCACTTTGGACAAACGGAATTTTTCTATCTCCTTTTAACACTGCTTTTTCCCTTATGTCCTCTGGGCACTCACAGAGAAGAGTTTAGTGAGATGCTATCGAGTGGCAGTCAGAGACAAAGCTTACTGATTTGTTATGGGCCATTTTGTCACTTTTCCGATACCAGAAGTAATTTGCAGAGACTGTGTTGCCACCAGCAGTTTCCCAGGGAATGGTGCCAGAGCCACACAGCAGTGTCATCCCGTCCCTCTGACATCCCCCACGTTATGTATTGAATATGCATGTGTCCATTCATTATAGCTGCTCACTGCCACTAACCCAGAGTGGCTCTTCTATCCCATGGCTAGGCAGAGCAAGCCATGCATGTGAAAGGGAAGGTAAGCGTCTTCACAAACATGTCAGCTTTAAAAACACTGCACACAGATTTGCATGTTTGAAATAACATTTTTTACCAGTGAAAGCGAGGAAAAAGGACTTAAGGCTGAAAGGAGGATTTTTTTCCCCTTCTAAGGGAATATCAGAGCACAGAGAGCAGAATGAGTTTCACAGCCTACAGGTGTACGTCCTTAGCTAAGGAGAATTAATCACTATAATTAACAGCACTGAGGTCAGCAATATAAAGCAGGCAGTTACATACATAGGAAGTTCAATTGTGTTTGAGTTTCTCAGTCAGAATACAGGTGGTTGCCTTTGATAACTGTGCAGTAATAGCACGATGTCTCTAGAGAAGTTTAATATTAACAGCAAATAATTCTTACAGTGGGGTCACCTTTTAAACTATTTGAAAATGCATTACAATCAAGAGCATATTAACAGGTTCAGTGCAAGAGTGTCAGGATATGACTAAGACAAACAAAATGGAAATCAGTCACTCCAAATTGATTTCCATCATATCTGGTCTCTGTCAAGAGCCAGTAATTACCTACATTTATCCCAGAGGCATTTTCATCATGCATGCCTGTTAATGTGTAACTAGAGTTGATGCACAATATCTCACACTTGAAAACATGAGTGACTGAAGAGGAGGAAGAAAAAAAAGTATTTTGTTCTTGCCTGTTTACCAAGATACTATTTATCAGCAAGTAAAAAGATTAATCACAAGTGCCAGTGCCCCAGAGAGAGCTTTGAGTTTGGCTAAACCAACAGGGCCCAGACACAACGGGATACCTTTCTTCAGACATGCTAGAAGTCTCTGCTGGACAAGGTCCTGAGCAGCCAAAACAAGCCTATTTTCTTTTTCTTTTGAGGCTGAGCATCCAGGAAAGCTGTGTTTCATACAGACTGCAGAATATCATACTAGAAGCAAGAGGGGAGGTGAGGGAAAGGGAAAATGCATCACACATGTATCAACAGCTTTTAAATGCAAGCATTAGAATTTGATTTATCTCTAATGTTTTCTGACAAAAATAGGTAATATTTTCCTTCTGTATAACAAACAATATCAGAAGGAACATCTGGGTTCTGATTAATAGCACTTTCATGCAATTATAATGTAAAGTACAGGAGTTGAAACTGGTAATGAAAACAAATGACAATTTGGTACTTGAAACTCCACCACAGCAGTGCAATTTTAAGTCATTTTAACTGTAGACTTCTGTTTTCAGGTTGTATTTTATAGTGACTTTATTCACCAAGAGACACTTTCTTAGTCATCATCACTCACGTTTTAGGGAGTGTAAGCTTATTTCCCTTTTTCTTTATTAGAGAAAGCTACAGAACTGAAGTCACTTCAAATCAAGATTCCCCTGCACACACAGGGCATCTCACTCCCTATTCCTGCTGTGCATCAGGATGAAGAGAGGTGCACAAGCTTCTTCTCCAGTGAGGTATGGGCCAACCTCAGGGCCACTGCTGTTTTTGCTTCATCTTTAATACCATCTACTTGTAACAAGGCAGCCCACCAGAAAGCATATCCTGGGATGGACTGAGCAGGTACAGCATTACCTAGCTGTAGTAGTTTACCTAGCACTACCTTCCACTTACCTGACCACATTTAGAAAGGGCATATGCTGGATGGAAACCTTCAAGGGATGATTTACAACATCCATCAATGGTAAGCCACCACCAGTGACAAGGAATAGCCCTCCAGTAACAAAAAAACCACAACAACATCCAAAGCCCTGAGGTGAAAAAGTATAATCCCTCCCCACCAACCTTATCAGAGTGTTTTCTGGAAAGCCATAAAGCAGAAGACACAGCTTTGAGGATACTTGATCTGATCCGTAACTTCACTGCAAGAACAGCTGAGTGCACAGCAGGGCTTCAAGTGTCCCTTGCAGGGTAAACTTCTTCCTTGGCACCCAAGCTAATTAGCTACAAATACATGCAACATCCATTAGAATTGACCACATGCTGAAATTAATAAGTATTTACATCAAGTGTCCCATTTTGCTACTCCTTGCTTGTCCAGATTAACACACAGTGTGCTTCCTTCTACCTTGTGGATGGGTGTCTGAAACTTTTCTGCGGGGAATTATGAACATTTGCACATCTTGATCTAATATTCATTGTTTCACTAGGAAAAAGTCCCAACATTTCTTAAGTCTCAGGACTTTTATATCCCATGAAATGTAATAATCACCAGTCCAATCTGATCCCAAAAATATTTAGAAAGATTCTTATTTATTTCCATATATTTGAAAAAAAAAAAAAAAAAAATTTAATAAGTTCTAGAAAAACACTGCTTTAACATCAATAAGAGATTTACTGTTGACTTCTAGTAATCAAAATCCCACTTCCTATCTCCACCTCCTTTGCAAAGTTGAAACAATCCCCACCTGCCTTACACAACTGGAATAGAATTAGAATGAAAACAATAGATTGGACTGACACTCATTAAGGATTATTTAGCTAACAACTTCATAGTGACACTGCACATAGGAAAATCAGTAGGAGAAGATGATGCAAAATAACCAAGGTTATCTTCTGTAATTACTGGGTTCATCCAAACAGTTGTACAATATTTGGGACTTTTGACTGAGAGGACAAGCTTCAGCATGAGGTTTCAGACTTGGTAAATTACTAAATTGAAAACTATGGAAAGCATAGAAAGCTGCCTAGAGTGCATTTCAAAAGAATTATTCGGAAAAATGATTTGTAGCAGGGCAATAAAAAACAGAAATGGACCAAAGAAACAGGGAAGTGACTGAGGGCTTTCCTACATATCGCTGTGGCTGTGCCATAGCCCAGCTGGCCATTCCACAGCACAGTCCACGCACCAGCAACTGCATGGATGTAAAAGCTGCTGGTGAGTCACGACTGATTATCACCTAGCATTCTGTCATGAGTAGAACAAATGGATTTATATCCACTTGCACGTTGTACTGATGAATTCATAAACACCGTCACAGTATCTGCAGATAGCAATTCTAGGAGTGCTTTATTAATGAAATTACACAGCTACATGCAAAACCAAATATGAGCATCTGAACCATAGTTCTCACACTCATATCAAAACTCTGGATGTGAATTGTGCCCAAAATGACACCCATATGCTTGTTATTTGCAAAGGACTTTCTGTGAAAGGAGGTTAAGTAGCATGATGAAGCTTGTCAGAATCCAGCGAAATAAGTGCCTGCTGTGCATATTGCTGGAGGCAGAGGGGAGAGAAACAGAGGGAGAGGGAGGGAAGTGAGCAGAACTACAGCTGATTCACCCCTCATTTACTTTCTTTTATATGGGAAACATTGACTGCATTAAATGCCAGCTTTTATCAACAATATCACACAGAATAGATGATTAATTTTCAGTTATTTCTACAGTAACAGACAAAAATGTTAACGCTTCAAACTTGCAGCCCTCCCTCACCTGATTTTCTGATACTTCAAAAATGTTTAACTCTGTCTTTAGAAGAAGTTATGGCCATCCCAGATGTGCTGTTTTACTGACTGATCCTAAACCTACAACTCCCCCTTTCTGTGCAACCTGTTACGGCATTCCTTGAACAAATGCACAAGTGAGAAGCCAGCATGGCATTTAATTCCAGCTAGTTACACCAGTTCAAAACCACCGACAATCGTATATTTGACATTAATTAAAGAAATCTAATGATTTGTATTAGTTCTCAGAAATTCCACACCTGGCAATTGCAGAGAATGTCTTCCAACTCCCTAAAGATCTCTTTTCAGCAAGTAGTTGAATTAAGTTTTTTCCTTTCCACATAGGAAATTCCCTCTGCATCTGCCACGAAGTGTTTCCTTCACTTCTAGGAACAGTAATTCAAAGGATTCCCTGAAGCATACCAGAGTTAGGCTTGTGTGAATTAGCAACTCTACTAATCATCCCTTTAAATATTTCATTTATCTTTTTTGAAGCTTGAATGTTAATCAAAGGTCAGCCATCACTTTGCCTCTGCACTGCTAAGACAACTGCAGAAGTTAATGAAACACATACAGCACTGCAGAAACCCCACTTTGCCCCCATGGCATTTTAAGTTCCATTTCTAAATTAGTATGGGGAAACAGCAAGTGGGTCACTCTTGTTTTATGTCCTCCAGGAGTGAAAAGGCAGATTTTACCAAATTTGGTGAAGAAGCGTAAATTGTTGGGAAATTAACCGTTGTGTTTAGGAAATTAACCAAGATCTTGAAGGGAATATCAAGGTTACTCGGAATCAATAGCACCATAAGAAAAGAACACAAGGCGTTATCAATACCACCATGCCACATGCTGCCATGAAAGTAAATGTAGAGAAAAATCTTATTTCCAGCTAAACCCAGAACACGTATAGAAGGAATAACTTAACTGGCTAAAAGTAGAAAGCAACAGTGACAATATCATTTTGCTCAAGAGCTACCAATCTAAACACAGTAAAGGTCAGTACTTACTTAAAACCTTTAGTTAAAAGTTTCCATCCATTTTCAAGCACAGGAACCATTAACAGCACACAGAAACTGATTAATTTTGTCATTCTTCCATGTTAACCCTTCATAGATCTCTCCATATTAGGACAGTTTTACTCAACAATACCTAATTAAGCTACATTTTTACAGTTCTGGCTTTTATCTGCAGGATGTTAAATACAAAGAGGGCATATGGTCATTGCTTATTGTCAAGAGCAGATATCTTATGTGTACAAAACAGCATCGCCTCCAAGATTTGTAGGCTCAAGACTTTGTTACTTAGAAACTATATAAAACATCATAACCTTTGGATTTCCCATTATTGTCTGAAACTTTCAGATATCTTTTCTTTTGATTAAAAACTTCTAGAACAAGATATGTTATTGTTTCTCAGGCAGCGGAATCTAGAGAGCTGTAAAAATATTATCACAAGCATTTACTGTATTTAAATTGTAGCACTCTTTTCCACTGCTCCATCACACCCCATGACATCTACCACACCAAGATCTGTAATTCAGTAACTGCTTTCTT